>CAIGQV010000910.1:885879-919003 GCA_903798115.1 Danio jaintianensis
TTTGGCAGAATAAAGCCCTTCAGTCTTACACAAAGCCACATTAAGAAATGCAGCTATCAAATCGTATTTGCGTTTTATTAAATGTATTAAAAGCTTTTAAGATTTGGGCGAAAAAAAGTCAGTCATACAGGTTTGGAACAACATGATGGTATTTCTTGAAATATCCCGAGATAAGCCACATTAAGCCATGATTTATTGATTTTGATTTTATTTGAGGTAATTGTGCAGCTCTATCCCAATATATGAACATCAGTCCTCCATTTCCTCTATTCTAAATCTGTCCGTTTCTCTCTTTCTCCATCTCTCTCACTCTCAGATGAAGTCAGATGTTATCATGATGAGCTGAGAACACACACACACATACACACTCGCCACACACACACATGCAGAACTGCATTATGGACTTCTGATGATGATGATAATGATGACCTTTGAGGTGACCTCTCCCCTCCTCTAGTGCTGCTGTGTGTCTGATGCCTGGCCTGCAACTGTAAACTCCCTTCCCTTCCCGTCAGTCCACTTCCTGTCCAGCTCTGCCTGCTTCGCTCCTGTACAAAGGTGCAATAAAAGCTTGTTCTCCCTTATTTTACTGCACACACACAGACACACACACACTCACACAGGTGACCCGAGCGCTCACACCTGCAGCTACAGATGAAACCGTCGATGGCCATATTTGCAAGAGTTTCCTTTGTTAATTCTATATATTTTTTACTCTGTAAAGACAATAATTAATGTGTAAAAAAGAAAAGAAAACAAGAAAAATGCTGAATGTTCAACTGGAGATGTAATTAATGACGTCATGTGGCTTTGTCCATTTGCCTTGCCTGAGTCTGGATGTGTAAAACCCTCATGTGGTCCTGAGTTCAGTGTACAGACCCTCTCTTTCTCTCTCTCTATCCGTCTGTCTCTCTTTCCACCGTCACAGTGCCGCTGTTCAGTCTGCCAGTCCAGATGGGTTTTAACAGCCGAAACTGATGTCTAGGTGCCTGATCGAACATAATGACAGTAAATGAGGTGAACACAGCATTAGTGTAATGAAAAGAACACCTGAAGGTTCTTTATTGGCATCTGTGCTCCCATGAAGGAACTTTAACATTCTTTCTGTTCAACAAAACATTCATTACAGTTCTTTTAAAGTCTGTGTGAACTCGAAGATTCAGTGTGTTGATGTAGTTCTAACTTAAAGTCCCCATGAAATCAAAACTAACCATATTGATTTTGTTAGCTCACATTGCTAGTTTTGTGGTGAACAATTCATCTGCGCATGTCATTAAGAAAAAGTAATAATAATTTGGCCTTTTAATCTTTAATTGAATTCTGAAAACGCACTTCCTGTTTGTTTTTAGTTAAATTCTCAGATTAGGTCTGTCTGAGGTATTGGGCGGGGCTAACATACTTAACCACGCCCCTCCAGCTGTCAGTTTTGACAACAAACAGAAATGGTGAGGAGGAGGAGTCTGGTAGGTTGTAATAACTCTCCCTAAATACTTTTCCCCATCTTTCTGAATGAAACGCCTACTTTACTACATCCAATCAGCTCGCAGTAGAAAAAACAAGCCACGCCCACTGTTGTCTCATTTAATATTCTGTTTCTCTAGGAACTGCGTCACAATATGAAAAAAAAATGGTCACAGCTTCCAGTTCATGGGGACTTTAATATTGATTAGGGGGCAGGGCTTTTTTTTGCGCATCATTGGCTTGTAGCAAAATAATAGTGAGAGGGGCGTGGCTAAGAATATTGTATCTGAAGCGTCAAACTGATGTCATCAGAGAAGAAGCCAATCCAAACGCAGAAGCAAATGCTCAGACTGTGATTGAAGATAATCATAATTTAACATAAATTGATTAATTGTTCACCTAAAGAATAACAATGTGCGCTAGTAAAATAAACATTGTACATTTCTATTTCGCACAGACTTCAAAGACGCTTTCTTCCATCATATCAATGCAAAAACTCTTTTGGTACCTTCATACCTTGTATTTACTCAAATATCCTTACACCACTATGAAACAGTTCAGTTTTGAGGTTTAAAAATGTTTGTAAAAATGGTTTCCAAAGCAAAATTAGAAGAAACACTACAGAATAATTTCTTCTGTGACGTCAATACAAAAACCCATTTTGGGACCTTTTTTGTAAGAGTATATCTTACCCCTTAAACAGTATGTATCCAAGTATCCTCAAACCACTTTAAAAGAGTTCTGTTTAAAAAAAATAATAAAATGTTTAGATTATTAAAATGTTCTTCACATTAGAAAAAAAGTGGTGATTTTAAGAACTGCTCATTGAAAAGTTTTTAGAGGAGTTAACCACTTGATAACAGCTAAATAACCACTGTTTGCTGGCGCTGGTAGGCTTGTGGGCAATGCATCGACATGTAGCGCCATTTTGTTTTGGGCGTTCCGAGTTCAAGTCCTGGCCCACAGACCTTTTTTTCATCCTGTCTCTTTCTTATTCCAATCTAACTACACTGTAAAAAACAAAAGTTGACTCAACTCAAAATTGTAAGGCAACTCGCTGCAGAGCTTAGTTGACTCAGCTTAAATCGAGTCAAGTACAGTTCTTGGGTTAAATGCTGAGTCAAGTTTGCTTTACGACTTTCTTTTTTACAGTGTGCTGTCACATCACAACAAAGGCAAAAAACAAATAAAAAAAAAAAAATCTTAAAATCAGGTTTATCACAAGTTTTGGATCAATCCTAAACAGTCGCCTGATGAACCTGCTAGATGTGCTTCAGTGAGATCAGATGTTGTGGATCTTCTCCAGCTGAACACCGGCACTGCTTCAGTGCTTTCTCTCCGTTCTCTGTGTTTTTCTGTCATTTTTCCCTTCTGATCGAGAGTCCCGGTGGATTGTTCTTGTTCTGGGCTGATTCCTTTTGCTCTGTTTGATTTGTTTGGTTTGACTTTTTTCTCTCTCTTTCTCTCTTATTTTCTCCCTTTTTTATTTGGAGTTTTAGCTGTAAAATGGTTCCTTGAGAAAATGTTTGTCTGAATAAAACTGGAGTTTGTCCTCGTCCACTTCTGCTCTATCTATCAGTCTTTTCTTCTCTCGTGTCTCTCTAGGAAACTGAATACTGAGAGTTTACCGAGTTTGAGAACAGTTCTTACTTTTAAAAGGTTTTAAAATGGTTTTCAGTTGATATTCTGGAAGGTTCTTGATCATCTAAAGTAGTATTATCTAAATGATCTGTGCCGTCAAAACACGAAACTACATATATTTTCTTCCTTATATGGATTTGCAGTTTAATGGATGTTCAAAACAGAAAAAAGGGTAGGATGAAGACTATATACTCTCAAAAAAATAACCTTTGCTGTGAAACAACACAATTCTTGAGTTTTTCTTGACAGATTCTTGACAACTTAATTGTTCAACCCAGGCTCATTACAGATACGTACTCAGGTCTACATTTTTGGGGACAGCAAAATACGTAAGCAGAGGTACGTTTGCTCGCAGTTTTTGTTTTTGCAAATCCGCCAGAGGCCGCTGTGTACACTTTTTGATGATCTCAAATTTTTCTCGCACGTCGTCTTCTCGCGTAAATCCACCAGAGGGTGCAACATACACTTCAGCCAACCAGGGGTGCATTTCGACTGAACATTTCGACTGAACTACCATAGTATGATGCATCGTTTGGGAAAAGAACGATGTAGTGAACGATTAGTGAACGATGTAGTGACAAGTGTTTCCCAAAACCGTAGTTGTTCTGTCACAGATCTATCATTTGAACCACATTAGTTATAATGTAAAACATCCATAATGACGCTCTAAATGGGGTGAAGTTCCAAGTTTAAATGTTGGAATGTTGGAAAGGAGTAGGCCATAGGGGGGTTAACTGGGAATAGAACACAACCAGGAACTATGCTTCTAACTACAGCTCTAGAGGTGTAGTTGCAAGCGTACAAGTTTGCAAATGTTCGTTGGAATGATGAATTTGGGAAACGCCAAATCAACTAACTATGTTTGTAACAACGGAACTTGCAACCTTAGTTGGCTAACGATGGTTTTCGGAAATGCACCCCAGGCCAGCTTGATGTTGACTGACTGACCCACCCACCCCCTTTCCTAAACCCAACCGATAGTGTTTTCAAAACAGTCTAGAAAAAGAAAAGCCATCGCATGATTTTACCACGTTTTCAGCCTGTTGTTTATTTATTTATTTTTTGCTTTTGTTTTACCTGCTTTCTGGATTTGTTCTTTGATGAATTTTAACCCCGTTGTTGTGGTCAAATCAGTTCCACATCCCAAGTCCATCGGCGTATGCGGTGAGCTACTGGGCAAACTGGTAACACCAAAAAAGTCGTCCGTATAGAGATAAGTGGTCAGCTGATAGCACTAAAAGGAACAGAAGCCGTCGGCGCCGTTATACCACCCCGTAGCATTCATTTTAAAGACAAAATGCAGCCAGACGTACCTCTGGCTACATAATTCGCTCTCTCCAGAAATGTAGACAGGGGTACGTATCCACAGTGAGCCTGTGTTGTAATTGTTTTATGTTCAATCAACTTAAGTTTTTAAAAACTAATATGTTAACTTAATTGCTTCATCAATTGTGTGGAAACCAGCATTTTTACAGTGTAGTATGTGTGTAAACTGTACATGAGCCAAATTGTGCATTAAAATTGATGTTATTCAACAAACAAACTTTTTTGAAGCATGCAATTAATGGACACATTAATATCCCATGAGGCCACAGGAGAGCATTTGTGAATGGAGGTTGAAGGGATGCAACTGATGCAGGTAAGGTGAGTTTGACAGCATGGCACATGTAGTACATCTGAATTACATTTATATTACTGAAATTGACCATACATGAAAATTAAAATGAAAATGCTTCTGAATGAACTCACTGTATTCTTGAGTTTTGTCCTGGGAAAGTACATGTAAGAATATCCTGGATTCACAGATCTAATATACTGATACTGTAACGTGAGTACAATGGAGTTGAGGGTTCATATTCAGTTTATTAATGCAGGCAATGGTCAAAACAGGAACAAACAGTATCATGAGGAAAATCCAAAATCGTCATCGTGGTCACAGGTGAAGAGATCGGTTCAGGCGGCTAACAGCAAAAATCAGTAAACAAAGCGAGGGTCAGGAAACAGCACAGGAAGGGAAAACAAGGAAAACGCTTTGTGATGTTACAGGTAAACAGTGAACAAGACTAAGCAAAGTTTGTGAGAATGTAAGGCATATAAATAGTCCAAGTAATGAGTCAATCATGAGCTTCATGTGTGTGTGTCAGTTTCTGAATGATTGTCAGCTGTGGCAGGAGTGATGAGTGCAAAGATTTCTGGGAGTTGTAGTTCATATCAGTGGCACATGTGTAGTTCTCCAGCGATCTGCACAGGCTAGATCGCTGGTGATCATCACACATACACATTGGGATTTCTTCCCCAGCCATTTACATTCACTCGCAAAACCAAAATGATGTCAGCAATATGTTTTTGAACTGCTATGAAATTGACAGATGACGTGAAAGAATAAATAATCTGCAATAATATGGTGGGGTATGCGAAATATTCTTATGTCAAAACAAAAAACAAGATTATTTTGCTTGTTTTAAGGAAAAGCTCACTTAATTTTGGCATATTATTTCTGAAAACAAGACTATTTTTTTGCTTGTCTAAAAAAATGTTTCTTGATTTAAGAATTTTTTGATATTTGAACAAGAAACAAGACAAAAACTCTAAGCAAGAAAAGCAGAGTACTGTGTTTTTGCAGTGTACCGATTACATGCATCTATGTAGTGTAATATAGGAACTTTCTCTAATTGTTCCTCTTTCAAATATTGCTGAATACCCCTGATCTATAGCATCCATTTAGAAAATTGGGCTTGTTTCAATTGACGACTTCAGTCTCAGATCAGTCCTTGCATGCAAAGTCTGCCCATTCACCGCGGATTGAACGATGACTCTCATCTAGAAAAACCCCAATCCATCCACACACAGCGACGGCGCATACACCCTAATATCATCAGTGATTTCCGTGTAGTGATGTATGGATTGTTGTCTGAGACACTGTTTCCTGTGGATACGCCCTCAGAAGGGCACACTCGCCAGCCACAGGCATCCATCAAAGCTAATGATCTCCAGCGGACACGCACGACACTGTTCCTTTGTCTTCATTTGATAAGCTTTATTCACCCATTGATTTCATAAGACCCGATTTATACGCTTTAATTCATTAGGCAGGCAGAGAAATCCATTATTTTGTCAGTCAGTCTTCCTGCGTGTCGCCCACTCTCTCTGGTTTCTCTCCATTTAGGACGTGCTAACCGGCAGGGTTTCAGTGGGATTCTGGAAGGTTCCTCTTGTTCCAAACTCTTTATTGAAGTGGGATCTCTTCACTCTCGGCTCCTCACCTTCGATAAAAGCAATTTCCAGCTGACAGCGGCCGCGGACTTTATTTACAGATGGTAACGTGGGAATTTGCACCATCTGGACTCCTTAAAATACCTGCATTGAACATGTCAATTTGTCCCCTTTCAGACGCCGTCAGAAGAGAAGTGAGAGATGTTTTCTGAGCTCTCCAGAGGATTGTGGGTAATCACAGCATATGCCAGAACGTGTGCGCTCTCTCTCTCACTGTGAGTCAGACAGCCGTTTGTGTTAGGCTTTATTATCCCTTATTATGGGCCAGGATGACAGAGCATGAGCTTTGCTGGAGAGAATGAAAAGTTCAATTAGATTTTTTTTACTTTTCTTGCCGATTTGTGTGTGGGTGACCATTTCCACCACACAAGAAAGAAAAAATGATTTGGAGTATAATTTATGGGGGGGAAATTACCCAAAGATTTTCATAAATGAAACTTTTTATATTGTACCTTTGACAAAAATGGTGTCTTTTCTCTGTATTCACAGTATCTCAGTATTCTAATTTATTTTAATCTCACAATTTCAATTTACTTTCACATTTCCAGCATCAAACATTTAAAAAAACAAAAAACTTTTCACAATTTTCAATGTAGAGGGTGGCGCAGTGGTTAGCACTGTCGCCTCACAGCAAGAAGATCGCTGATTCGAGTCCCGGCTGGGTCAGTTGGTGTTTCTGTGTGGAGTTTGCATGTTCTCCCCGTGTTGGCGTGGGTTTCCTCCGGGTGCTCCGGTTTCCCCCACAGTCCAAACACATGCGCTATAGGTGAATTAAATAAACTAAATTGTCCGTAGTGTATGTGTGTGAATGAGTGTGTATGGATGTTTCCCAAAACTGGGTTGCAGCTGAAAGGGCATCCGCTGTGTAAAACATATGCTGGGTAAGTTGGCGGTTCATTCCGCTGTGGCGACCCCTGATGAATCAAGAGACTAAGCTGAAGGAAAATGAATGAATTTCAATTTACTTTCACATTTCCAACATCAAACAATAAAAAAAAAACTTTTTACAATTTTTAATGTACAAATGTTGACATAATCATGACTTTTTATTCCTTAACTTAAATGTCTTTATTTAGTATCATATAAATGCATTTTTTCATCATTATTTTAACTTTTTTCCCTTATAATTTCACTTTCTAACTTGTGATATTTTTAGCAAAATTATGACTTAGACTTTATATCTGATTATTATCATTTAGGTTTGGTATTAGTGTTTCTATTTCATGTTTCATGAATTTTATTTTAGAATTTCAGCTCAGTACTTGAGAATTTCACATTTAAGTATCAGTTTTATTCCTTTGTTTCATTATCTTATAATAATAATCACTTTTGAATCATTATTTTAAAGTCTGCATGAACCAGAAGAGGCTGAAACTTCAGTATGTTGATGTACTCATTCATTCATTCATTTTCCTTCGGCTTAGCATTTATCAGGGGTTGCCACAGCGGAATGAACCACCAACTATTCCAGCATATGTTTCACACAGCAGATGCCCTTCCAGCTGCAACCCAGTACTGGGAAACACCAATACACTCTCACATTCACACACATACACTACGGCTAATTTAGTTCATCAATTCGCCTATAGCGCATGTGTTTATAGCGACATAAAAAGCACACCGCACTTCTTTTTTTCTTCTCAACAAAAAAGGCAGTGTGGTGCGCCTCGCGGTTTTGGAACGTAAAAGCGCATTCGGTGTGATCGGCCCCTTACACCAACCAGAGTTTCATCTCCAATTCCCTTTAAGAGCCAGTTGTGGTCCAGCCATGGCACATTCGCTATTTACATGGCAGAAAACCTGAGCGCTTTAGCAGTAAATGGATCTGCTTGTTTAAAGGTTAAAGCCAGCAGATTATCTACAGAATGACTCCACCAAAGCCTCCCGAGGTGAAGAAGGCATGGCAGGAGATAGAGGTTTTACATTTAAGCAGACAATAATAACATTTTAATCCTTTCATTTTTCATATTTAAAGATATTTCTGTGCTGCTGTGCATCCCGGTGTGTGTAATAAGCAACGTGTACTTAAATCTTGGACCCACCTATCACCAACAATACGCCTTAGCACACATTCTTTTCAGACCAGCACACCCATGGACGCAAATGACTTCGATATTCAAACAATGTAGCGCAGGATGTGAAAATGATACCTGCGCTGGCCTAAAGTCTAAAGTTTAAGACTCAGTATTTGGAGTCTGGAAAAAATCCCTAGTCATAACCATGTGTTAATGTTTGCCTCGGCGAATTTCACTAACTAGCACAAGCTCATTTATATTGGACTGCGGATTGCAAGATGATAAACCGAGAGGTTTTTCAGGCCTAATGATGAAGTCGGCAGGTCGGATTCACCAGAGGACATGCAGCTTCTCCTGTCCTGCCATATTAAAGCAGCACCACGGCCTCATTCAGCCTGTCAGTCAAGCCAAAGAGACACTCAACTCCTGCTCTCCCTCCTGTTTGACCTTCACTGCTGGAATCACACACACACACACACACACACACACACACACACACACACGCATACACTCTCTCATTCGCCTGCAGCAGTGTCAGGGTAACATGTACTGGCCGCAGATTCAACTGTCTGTAAAATGCCTATTTATATTTATGACACAGACTCTTAAATTCTTCATTAATCCACTTAATATTGCAGCGCTGAAGCGGCTCTCATCAGATGTGACAGGAATGATCTCCTGGAGATTAACACAGAAAAAACACAGAGGAAATACACACTCATACGGAGTCAATGACAAATCACTGGAAAAATCTCAACGTAGGCTCATTCTGAAAACGTAGCCCTATATACATTTCTGGAGATCATGAATTATGTAGCCAGAGGTACATATGGCTGCATTTCATCTTTAAAATGAACGCTCCGGGGCGGTATGACGCCGTTCCTTTTCGCGCTTAACAGCTGACCGCTTACCTCCGTGTGGACTGCTTTCCCGCTGTTACCAGTGGCTCGCCACGTACGTCGACAGACTTGAGATGCAGAGAGGAGTTGACGGGGTTCAAGTCCAGCGAAGAACGGTTCCAGAAAGCAGGTAAGACAAAAACAAAAGCCAAAAAATAAAACAAACAAGTAAATAACAGGGTGAGAATGTGGTAAAATCTGAAAACATGGTAAAAAAAAAAAAATCTGTCTGTTGGGTTTAGGGAAGGAGGAGGGGTGGGTCAGTCTGTCATTCAGTCAGTCAATCAGTCGACAGCGACCTCTGGTGGATTTGCAAAAACAAGAAC
This sequence comes from Danio jaintianensis, assembly GCA_903798115.1. Lineage (NCBI taxonomy): Eukaryota > Metazoa > Chordata > Actinopteri > Cypriniformes > Danionidae > Danio > Danio jaintianensis. Next base: position 895,495 of record CAIGQV010000910.1, read on the forward strand.
TGCAAAAAAACGTACCTCCTGGGATGTATTTGGCGCTCTCCAGAAATGTACTTAGGGGTACGTTTTCAGAATGAGCCTGGGTTGAAAAATCTAGATTGAAATGCACGTGTCGGGTTGTTTTCATGTTGGTTTCATATGCTTTTGAGACCGTTCAATTTAATTCATCTTTATTTCTATAGCGCTTTTACAATGTAGATTGTGTCAAAGCAGCTTAACATAGAAGTTCTAGTAAATTGAAACTGCATCAGTCCAGTTTTCAGAGTTGAAGTTCAGTTTAGTTCAGTTCAGTGTGGGTTAATTTTCACTGCTGAAAGTCCAAACACTGAAGAGCAAATCCATCGATGCGCAGCTCTACAAGTCCCAAACCAAGCAAGCCAGTGGCGACAGCGACGAGGAACAAACTTCACCAATTGACCAAAGTGAAGGAAAAAAAACCTAGATAGAAACCAGGCTCAGTTGGGCACGACCATTTCTCCTATGGCCAAACTTCCTGTGCAGAGCTGCAGTCTAGGCGCCAGAGGCTGGAGAACGCTGGACGTCTATCGTGGAGAAGCTGCAGGTGGGAGAGGTCACTGGCGGGTGTACAGGCTGGCCCACGGGACTGTTGTAGATAGTTTCATTTTCCACAAAATATCATCAAATGTGTAAAAGTGCATTTTCTTTGATTATTTATTGTCTTTTAATAACAATATGTATTATTATTATTATCGCTTTTTTTTTACATTTACATGAAAAGTTATATCATTAAACATAATGAAAATTCTAATTAATAGGTGTACTAAAGCTACACAGTACCATATCCTAATACAGTATTATTAGTACAATGTTATTAGTAATAATCTTGCTAGTAGATTATTCAAGAAATGTTTTTTTATTAGACAGTAATGTGATGTTTTTAGCTTTTTGTCAAACGTTGCATTTTTATTTTTAAATCACTTCACATTTTATTATTATTATTTTAAATATAATGTTTTAAGGATCTCTGGATGTTACAGCATACTCATTAAAGCCTCACAAAAACACTCAAATTAATTTTAATTAGAAAATTAATAACAAGCGTATAATATTTACTCATTCATTCATTTTCCTTCGGCTTAGTCCCTTTATTCATCAGGGGTCGCCACAGCGTAATGAACCGCCAACTATTCCAGCATATGTTTTACACAGCGGATGCCCTTCCAGCTGCAACCCAGTACTGGGAAACACCCATACACACTCATTCACACACTCATACACTACGGCTAATTTAGTTCATCAATTCCCCTATAGCGCATGTGTTTGGACTGTGGGGGAAACCGGAGCACCCGGAGGAAACCCACACCAACACGGGGAGAACATGCAAACTCCACACAGAAACAGCAACTGGCCCAGCCGGGACTCGAACCAGCGACCTTCTTGCTATGAGGTGACAGTGCTAACCACTGCGCCACCGTGTCGCCACTCTTATAATATATAATCTGTTTGAAAAAATTTATTAAAGGCTTTTTTTATGTTTCAGCATGTGAGAGAGCAGGAGGTCTTTGATATTTCATTCAAAAGACCCAACGAGCACCAGCGCTGATATATATAAATATATATTTCATGCTCCAGCAGCACACCTAGTCTCTATACATTTGATTTTTCATGTATGTTTAAATAAATGAATAGATCTGACCAAACAGAATGTGTGTGTCCGATCATGTCGAGGTTCTGATTTTGCAAACACACTTGAGTCCAGACTGAAACGTGTGTTATGTGAGTCGAGGCTTAACATTTCATGCTGGTCTGTCTGTCACACGACTGAAGGTTCCTGGAAGACCTGATGCACTGAGCGTCGGAGTTCCCCAGAGGGATTATATCAGTCTGAAAGCATGGTGAACTCAAGCCTGAAAGCCGAGCGGATGTCGTCTCTCACCCCTGAAATAACCCACATCCACCTGAAGCACAAATAACATCCTCCGAGAGCTGGGCGAGAGCAAACCAAGCCTGAAATACTCAGTCTGTCACTGCCGCTCAGCACTGATGATGATGATGATTGATGAAGAAATACAGACATCCACTGCTGGACGTTTTCTGCTCTTGCATGTATGTATGTATATGTATACAGCTGAAGTGAGATTTATTAGCCCCCTGTATATGTTTTTCACATTTTAAAATATAATACTTTTAATAACTCATTTCTAATAACTGATTTCTTTTATCTTTGCCATGATGACAGCACATAATATTTGACTAAATATTTTTCAAGATACTAGTATTCAGCTTAACGTGACATGTAAAGGTGTGGTATGTAAGTTTGACACCCAGTGGTTGAACTAGGTATTGCATTCTCTGTATCAAAACACATGCAAGCGCAGGTTGACAGATTGAGGGATTGTGGATTGTGCCTGAACTCTTAAACGCTGATTTAAGGTGGATTTAAATCGTGTTCTTAATTAAAGCAACGGCACGCGATAGAAGGAATATTTTCATATTAAAAGGAGTTTTTGTCCTAACCAACACCTGAAATTTATATTTTAGAAACGGTTTCTAATTTTCTTGTCACGTAGCCTGTTGTTGGGACACGGGTTACAATGCAACCTGCTCACCTAATGTTTACGCTCGTAATATTTATATTATTTGCTAATTAATAACCTCATGTGGAACTCTGAATCTGCATCTCATTTTGGAGTCTGCTACTGTCCAGGAGGTTGCATTTCAGTCACGGACGCATGATTTGAGAGCCTTTCTGACTGAATGAATGAAATACGTGGTTTTCCAACAAGGCAACCTGGGGTGCTGAAATATAATTGGCTAAAGTGGCAGTGGGTGGGTTAAAATAACCAAAACAAAGACAGATGTTCCCGCATGACAGACGAACTCGCACATTCAAAGCAGAATATCTGACTTCAGCATTGTTTTTCAGATAAACTAGAATGTTCACTTGGCATGTTTCTTAAATATCTGCAAACATATTATGGTATTTTTATGCCTTAGAAGAGTCAAAAACTTACATACAGCACCTTTAAAGGCTTAACTAGGGTAATTAGGCAAGTCATTGTATAATGATGGTTTGTTCTGTAGACAATGGAAACAAATATTGCTTAAGGGGGCTAATAATATTGACCTTAAAATGGATTTAAAAAAATTAAAAACTGCTTTTATTATAGTAAAAAAAAAACAAATAAGACTTTCTCCAGAAGAAAAAATATAGGAAATACTGTGAAAAATTCCTGAATCTCTTAAACATCATTTGGGAAATATTTTGAAAGAGAAAAGGAGGGCAAATAATTTAGCCTTCAACTGTATATGGACAAATGTTACTGACCTTTGACCTTAAGCCTGAAGCGTAGCCAATGTGCCAAACTGAGGGTGTTTCCAGCAGGACTGATGGGAAATCAGATCTGATCAGTTGTTCTCATAGGACACAGATTCTCAGTGCCGTTGGACACATAATGGCATCAGTTTCTCCACAGACGGCAGCTATTAGTCTCCATTTGATCCTGTCATGTTGACATTCACACTGCAGTCGGCTGAGAAACTGTGTTTGCATGAAGCCGCATGAGGCCAGATGTCTGTCAAAGACGGTCAAGTCACTGAAACTGCTGCATCATGGGAGTTATTTATTTATTTTAGAACACTAATAAGAGGTCATATGTGTTCAGGATGCATTTGCATACCTCAGTTCTGCCCATTTACCCAGCATCCTGTGTGCCAGGAGCTGCTGGCAGGGCCTGAAAGCGCTCGTTTCTCCCCCACAACCATCTATCACTCCTCTCACACTCATCTGCTACCAAGCTTTTCCATTTGGAACAAATCTGTTGGCCCGAGATCCTGCCTTGGACCCAAAAGGCCTTTTAAAATCACCCCATAACATCCAATGAAACGATGGAGGAACAGCAAACCAGACCTGAATCATTTGGAGAAATCGGCGTTTGTGATTGTGCAGGTTTCAAATCAAGTCAGAATTATTAGCCCTCCTGAATTATTAGCCCCCCCTGTATATTTTTTCCCCAGTTTCTGTTTAAAGGAAATATTTTTTAACACATTTGTAAACATAATAGTTTTAATAACTCATCTCTGATAACTGATTTCTTTTATCTTTGCCATGATGACAGTTTGATTTGATTAAGTATAAATGTGGTTAAAACTGTAGTTTATTTATATATTATATATTTATATATATATGTTTATTTATATGAAAGTGCAGCTTGGTAAACTGTATTAATATTTTCTCAGGATTATGTAGCACAGATCTTTTTTATATATATGCATATGTTTTAATCATTTATAATTTACTTTTAAATGCTGTAAATTAATTATATATCTCAACCCAGGCTCATTCTGATTATGTACCCCTATATACATTTCTAGAGAGCGCCAAATACGTCCCAGGAGGTGCGTTTTTTTGCAGTTTTTGGTTTTGCAAATCCACCAGAGGCCGCTGTGTACGCTTTTTGAGATCTCAAATTTCTCTCCCGAGTGCCATTCGTGCTTGCTGTTCTCTCGTTAATCCACCAGAGGCCGCTTTCGACTGACTGACCGAACGACTGACCCACCCTCCTCCTTCCCTAAACCCAACCGATAGTGTTTTCAAAAGCACAGATTGACCCTCCCACCCACTTCCCTAAACCCAACTGCAGTGTTTTCAAAAGCAATCCAGTAAAAGAAAAGCCCTCACCTGATTTTTACCATGTTTTCAGATTTTACCACATTCTCACCCTGTTATTTACTTGTTCATAAAAATTTTTGGCTTCTGTTTTTGTCTTACCTGCTTTCTAGAACCATTCTTCACCGGACTCGAAACCCGTCATAGCGGTCAACTCCTCTCTGCGTCTCAATTCCGCCGACGTACATGGTACATTTTCAGAATGAACCTACGTTGATATATCTGGACCCTACACTATAAAAATGCTGCGTTGTCAGAGCCCAACATTATTTCAGTTAATTTTGAATATGAAATTATATGAAGGGCAAAGGCCTCTAGATTACGCTTATTTTACCAAAATAAAATATGATCATGTCTTGATTTTTAATTATTTAATTAGGACAGTAAGGTCTGACTTTGCTTAGACAAAAGTCTTGTCACTGAACAGAAATAATGTCCAGTATAGAATATAAAGTCATGGTGCAGTGGAGAAAGAATGAATATTGTGTCAGACTCCCATGAGCTTGGAGGGCTGCATCCATACATCTCTGCAATGACTCAAATCACTGATTAATAAAGTCATCTGGAATGGCAAAGAAAGCACTCTTGCAGGACTCCCAGAGTTCATCAAGATTCTTTAGATTCATCTTCAATGCCTCCTCCTTCACCTTACCCCAGACATGCTCAATAATGTTCATGTCTGGTGACTGGGCTGGCCAATCCTGGCGCACCCCTTCTTTGCTTTCAGGAACTTTGATGTGGAGGCTGAAGTATGAGAAGGAGCGCTATCCTGCTGAAGAATTTGCCCTCTCCTGTGGTTTGTAATGTAATGGGCAGCACAAATGTCTTGATACCTCAGGCTGTTGATGTTGCCATCCACTCTGCAGATCTCTCGCACGCCCCCATACTGAATGTAACCCCAAACCATGGGACAGAAAATGATACAGAAACACATTTCCAGCAGAGCGATATCAGAGAAACACACCTGCTGGAGTTGCCACAGATAGATGCTGCTGTCTGCGGTGTAGCGATGCAGCCATCTGTTGGTCGAAACACTTCTGCAGATGTTTATTATAGATCCGCTCCACAACATTCATTTACTGGAGTGAACTTAGGTAATATGTGTGGTAGCGCTGAGAACCAAACGGGTATAGATGATCAGATGGTCTGTATCTTATCACTCATTTTATGCTGTGTTGTTCAGATAGCAGGACTCTTTGTGGATTCTGTCCTCCAAACTGAAGCATTATCACATGACAGAAGCTAGACATGTACTCTAGACGTGATCAGGATCATCTCCTGAAGTTCAGCTTTGTTTTAGGTTTCAAATATTATTTTACTGACATTATTGTCAGATTATTTAGCTTGTTTTAAAGGGGACCTTTTATGCAAAAATCACTTTTATAAGGGGTTTAAACACAGTTGTGTGGCTACACTGGGTGAATATAACCAGCTTCAAATGGTAAAAATGTATTAATTTATTTTTTTATAATCACACTTGATAAAAACATTCTGCAGAAACACTTTGATTGGCATTCTCCCTTTGTATGTGTCATCAGAGGGGGAAAGCCCCGCCCACTAGTGATGATCTCGTTCTCACTAGCATAGGACGTTAGTCTTGTTTTTGAATCTGCCACTATGCTGACACATAGGCATTTGTAGCTCCGCCCTCTTTTGAAAAGAGCACAATCTCATTTGAATTTAAAGCGACAGTCACCAAAACGCCACAATTTGGATCAAAGCCTAAAAGGGGGCAGATCCAGAGAGTTAGACAACATTATTTCTGTGGTATTTTAAGCTGAAACTTCCCATACACACTCTAGGGACATGGGAGACTTATTTTATATCTTGTAGAAAAGGGCATAATAGGTGCACTTTGAGAAAAAGCATACTTAATTTTGAGTTATTCTGAAAAAAAAACAATGTTTTAAAAATGCGTAAAAGCCGACCCTGGCAACACCGCCGCTTTAGTAACCGAGTACTAAGTAACTGAGCTTTCTTTAATGCCACAGTTTACCCGTTTATCACAATATCCATCCCTTTATGGCCATTTTGTTGAATCAATAGCAATATACAAGGCTGAATACATACAGTTATTGTTGACTTCAGTGCCGTGCATCTTCTGCCTCAGCTACTTTCATCTGCAGAATTTATTTTTCCAGCATTTGTTACAGCGGTTATGAGCATTTCATATTGCTGTGCTGCACTGTGTTGTTCTTCTGAGGTTTTGCTTTCATCTGTCGGCAGAATACATTGCCAGAAGCGCTGCACAGTAATATCCTAGCACTTTTTTTTGGTGAACTTCGGACCTCCCGTGATGAGCACTGCTCTTGTTTAGATGTAGGGCAGCGGTGGTCAAGTTTCATCCCGGAGGGCCACAGTCCTGCAGAGTTGCACTCATCCCTAAAAAAAAACACACACCAAAATAAGCTAATGGTGCTCTAAAGGTTACTAGCAGGCTACAGGCAGGTGAGTGTTTATCAAGCCCAGAGCAAAACTCAGCAGGACGGAGGCTCCACAGGGTCAAACTTGACCCCCCCTGATTTAGGGTCTGTTCACTCAGTCCAGGAGTTTAGTTCCTGTTTGGAAGCTTGAAGAATACCTAAGAGCTGAAGTTTCAGAAAGTACATTTTCCCTATTCTTAAGGCTTCCATAAATGAGACCAAATAAAAATAGTATAAATGTATAAAAGCTTTAAAGGGGGCCTATTATGCACAAATCACTTTTATAAGGGGTTTAAGCACAGTTGTGGGAACAGTGTGGGAATATAACCAGCTTCTAATGGTAAAAATGTATTCATTTTACTTTTTATAATCACACTTAATAAGACACTTGTCTGCAGAAACACTTTGATTGACATTCTCTCTTTGTGCATGTCATCAGAGGGTGAAAGCCCCGCCCATTAGTGACCATCTCTCTCTCATTAGCATAGGACACTGTTTTTAAATCTGCCACTATACTGACACACAGGCATTTGTAGCTCCGCCCTCTTTTGAAAAGGGCACAATCTCATTTGAATTTAAAGCGACAGTCGCCAAAACGGCACAATTATAGGATCAAAGCCTAATGCTGTGTTCACACCAGACGTGGCATGCGCGAATAAATCGCGTTATTCGTGTAAATCGTAATAGACGCGTGTACATTTTGAGTTTACTCGCTTCATTCGTGCATCAAATTCACTTCATTTGCGCGTCAAATTCACTTCACAATAGATGTGGACTCACGTCATGGGCGGAGCTTCTGTCTGCCCGGTGACTCTAGCTTTGTTGCAAAATGGCTAACATGGTTTTTATTGAGAGAATAGCTGTGTTTATGTGCTTTAGGAAGGCTGAAAAACAGCGTATATTCGTTCGGCGTCATGTCTGAGTCCACTAGATCCTGATTTCAAAGGTGCACCCAGCTCTGTAAGTTCATCAACTCCTCCAGAAACTATACCTGGATGAAGGAAGCTTTCAGCGGTGCTTCAGACTGAGCCCAGCCCAGTTTGATGAACTGTTGTCCGGTGTCTGCAAGAGGATTTCCCTTCGGGACACCAACAACAGGTACTACGTCATAATCACTCCCCTACAAGAGCAAGCTCCTGATTGGTTTACGTAGCGCAAATGTCCGCTGAAGTTCAGATTTTCCAACTCGAGCAATCCACGTCATTCATGCTGCCTCATTCACGCGAATCACGCCGCAGGATCTCTATTCGCGTCTTTGCATTGACTTAACATGTAAATCACTCGCGCTTGATGCTTTATCTGCGTCTGGTGTGAACTCAGCATCAAAAGGGTCAATTTTAAAGAGTTATAAAACATTATTTGTGACTTCACATACACACTGTAGGGATATTATTATTTCTTTTGTAAAAAGGAACACAATAGAGTCCCTTTAATTGATTTGTTTGTTATGTTTTGTTGTTTATTTAAATTGACTTCAGGTCAAACTGTACATTTTAATAATGGAGAGACAGTTTTTTTTTATTTGCTCCCAGGCACCGCAGAGATTTGGGGGGAACCCTGGAGAATTGCTTAAAGTGTTCAGTCCCCGGGCATCAAAAACTGCTTCATTCATTCATTCATTCATTCATTTTCCTTCAGCTTAGTCTCTTATTTATCAGGGGTCGCCACAGCGGAATGAACCGCCAACTATTCTGGCATATGTTTTACTCAGCGGATGCCCTTCCAGTCACAACTCAGTACTGGGAAGAAATGCTTTATTATTTATTTGATTTACTTTGAAACATTAATGGCCACACTTTTCTTCAATTCTGGGTTCAGGCGATTGAGCAAAGTTTGCCTCAAGAGTCTGGTTGCAGCAACGCATGTATTTTAGGAATGCCTCCAATTGCTTTCTGGCATCCTGGATCCTCTCTACAGGGGTATTTATAGAAGTGCTGAAGAGGCTAGATGGTACAGTCAGAGCATCGAGGAAAAACACTTCTTCATCCTAGAATAGATGATTATATATGGGATTTCTATTTGTGGCAATACAGAATATATACAAATCTGACATATGGGAGTAAATGTAAATCATGTATTTTAGGTTTGGATTCATATATGTGTGTGTGTATACAATTGAAGTCACAATTATTCGCCCTCCTGGGAATTGTTTTTTTTTTTTTTTTATATATATATTTTCCATATGATGTTTAAGAGATTGAGGAATTTTTCACAGTATTTCCTATAATATTTTTTCTTCTGGAGAAAGTCTTATTTGTTTTATTTCGGCTAGAATAAAAGCAGTTTTTAATTTTTTTTAAAACATTTTAAGGTCAATATTATTAGCCCCCTTAAGAAATATTTGTTCTCAATTGTCTACAGAACAAACCACTGTTATACAATGACTTGCCTAATTACCCTAATTAACTTAGTTACGGCTTTAAATTACACTTAAAGCTGAATACTAGTATCTCAAAAAATCATAAGTCATAAATATCTATCTAGTACTGTCATCATGGCTTTCATTCTTTCCGGTAAACAGAAATTGGGAGAAAAATATACAGGGGGGGCTAATAATTCAGGAGGGCTAATAATTCTGACTTCAACTGTATGTACATATATGCAACACATTTTAAACGAATGCAAAAATGGCCATTCACATGTATTCATTTTTAACAATTAGGATTACAAATATGTACACTGAAAAACCCAAAAAGTTAAGGCAACTCAAACCATTTGAGGAAAATGATTGCTACAAACCATTTGAGTTAAAAACTAATCTATATGAGTACTGTGAACTTACTCCATTTAAGTTGAAGTAATGTGGTATTTAATTAACTCATTACCTTCAACACTGAGTTCAAAACTCTTTTCAAATGAGTAGAATTAACTTTCAGTAAATTTTGAGTTAACGACACTCATTTCATTTGAAAAAGCGGACTGTTGGGTTTTACAGTGTAGAAATATATGTTCAAATTAATATGCAAACGATATATTTCTCAGATTTTCCTAGTTAGTCGATGCAAATAACAGGCGGTATAATTTTGTAAGGGTATAATTCAAATTTTATTGAACAAACCTCCCAATGAAAGATTCAGAAAACAACTTAAAATGCACTGTTTTGACAAGTTATTATGCACAACAGAGTTTGATAACATTTTATAGGTTGTAATGAAGTTAAAAGTATTATGTACAGTAAACCGAATCCATTATTGAACTTAGTAGAGTAAACATAAAACATATGAATATTAGACTTAATTATTCATTCATTCATTTATTTTCCTTCGGCTTAGTCCCTTTATTCATCAGGGGTCACCACAGCGGAATGAACTGCCAACTATTCCAGCATATGTTTTACACAGCGGATGCCCTTCCAGCTGCAACCCAGTACTGGGAAACACCCATACACACTCATACACACACTCATACATCACGCCCAATTTAGTTTATTCAATTCACCTATAGTGCATGTGGAGCACCCGGAGGAAACCAACGCCAACACGGGGAGAACATGCAAACTCCACACAGAAACGCCAACTGACCCAGCCGGGACTCGAACCAGCGACCTTCTTGCTGTAAGGTGACAGTGCTAACCACTGAGCCACTGCGTCGCCCTAGACTTAATTATTTCATGATAATTGAAGCTGAATGTAGGATTCAGAGAGTCACAAAGTCATTGACAAACTGTTAAACATTAAACTGCTGGTTACTTCAAAACTAACCTTCATCGGTGAGATCACAGGAATATTTACTCTATTAACTGCTTGCATATTTCTGATTTATTGCGAAAGCTGTTGCTGTAAAACATTGTTAATCAGTGTAAAGGAGAAGGAAGAGATCAAACAGGACCACTGATGAAAAGGTTACTAAGAAACGTCACGCTGCCTTGTAAAAGTATTTTTAGCATGGAAAACACACAGTGGTTTACTTTGATAAATGGTGTTGCTTTTGCTGCTTGTTAAAACTACTTATTTAAAATGCGTTGAAACAACACACAAGACACGGTGGCTCAGTGGATAGCACCGTGGCCTCACAGGAAGAAGGTCGCTGGTTCGGCTGGGTCAGTTGGCATTTCTGTGTGGACTTTGCATGTTCTCCCCGTGTTGGCGTGGGTTTCCTCTGGGTGATCCGGTTTCCCCCACAGTCCAAACACATGCGCTATAGGTGAATTGAACAAGCTAAATTGGCTGTAGTGTATGAGTGTGAATGTGAGAGTGTATGGGTGTTTCCCAGTGCTGAGTTGCAGCTTAAAGGGCATCCGCTGTGTATAACATATGCTGAATAAGTTGGCGGTTCATTCCGCTGTGGCGACCCCTGATTAATAAAGGGACTAAGCCGAAAAGAAAATTAATGAATTTAGTTTCTGTACCTGAACTCCCCAGAAAATCACAAAGTTTATTTATTATTTCATTTTATTTGTTTAGTTTGCTCTATTGTATTTATCTATGCTTGTAATTGATTTATTATTTTTATGCGTGAGACACTTCTATGTTTCTATGTTTGTACAGAAAGCTCTTTCATATTTTTATACTTTGTACTTTTTTCTACAACCACATACTCTACATCGAAAGTCTTTCCATTTTTTATATTTGTTTTTATTTTCTATTGCATAACTTCTATTTCTCCATAATTTAGATTCTTATTATTCTTATTATTCTTCCAGACAGAATCTGCAGACATTGTTTGCTATTTCTGCACAGAATGTGGCTTTATGCGGAATGATTTTGGGATTATCGTAACTAAAAATGTAACAATACCCTTTTATTTAATGTTTGCAATGCAAATCCATCTACATCCACTTATTTGGTAAACAAAACAAGCCTTTCTTATAATATATCTACTAAAAGAAAGAAAATTTACAAACTGTATTGTAAATAAATCATATGAACATTTTGATATGTCAATTATATTACTAAAATTAATTTAAAAACTGAATAAATATAAATTTACACACATTTACACAAGTAAATAAATAGACTCAATGCATGCGGGCGCTTATTCCGTGTGGGCCTAGTCATGAGTGGTTGTGTAAGCATTTCACTGCATATCATACTGTGTATGTGACAAATACAAGTTGAATTTGAACAATATTAAATGTTTGCATTACCTAGCTTTTTTATGGTTCCACAGGTTGTACAATCATTATACAGTGCTCAGCATATATAAGTACACCTCTTACGAATCTCTCATTTGGATTAATATTTTCTAAAGGATGCTTTACAATATTATATTTGTGCATATACATTAGATTAGTCAGTAACGAAGCCAAATCTGGAGCTAATCTAACAAAATAGTTTACAATAACAGTCCAAAAACTAGTAGCTCAAATTTATGTTAGGGACAAATATACATTAAAAAAAAGAAGAGAGAAAAATCAAGAGAAAGAAAAATAAAATGTTGAAATTTTATAATTTGAATTTTTTTTTTTCAATATTTTGCTTGAATTTAAATGTATTTTCTTTCTATTTCTAAAGATGAAAAAATATATGACCTATATTCACTAAGAAATGGATAAAAATATTCATTTTCAAAATGGGGTGTATTCATTTATGCTGAGCACTGTATAATATTGACAATAATATCACTTATCGCAATCATTTCTGTGGCAATATATCATTTAACACAAAGCATTTAGCCAGACAGTTCTGTACAGTGGAGGAAATCACATTGAGTATTGTTTTTTCCTGGGAATAATCTTTCTAAAGGAGCTGTTGACATAAAACTGAACCAGATTTTGGTAATAACCCACACAATACAAACATAAAAATAAATCAAAATGAAAACAAATCTGAAACATGAGTTCTGTGTAATAACAATGGAAGGACACAAGGAGAAGTACTGAACTACTGAAATGTATTTAATACTTTATATAAAAGACTTTTTTGGTGATGGCAGCTTAAAGACACCTCTCATATGGAGAATGAAGTTAACACATTATTTGTTTATTACACATAACTTCATTTGTAAACTAATTAGTTTTGTTTTCTTTGCATATATGGATTTCTTTGGTTGTTATCAATATCCAGGGGAAATTTCAAGTCAACAGCACCTTTAGAAATATGTTTTCTGAGAACAAATGGTGATGTGTTCAATACTTATTTCCCCCAGTGTATCTTTGCCCAGCCCTGCACATGCCTCCACACTAACTCGATCTAACCCTCAGAGTTGGACATATATATGGCCAGTGATAGATTCTCATTTAGATGTGGAGTGGCTGCAGAGTAAGCTTCAGTATGTCCGAGTCAGCAGGTAAAGCCTGAGAAAGGGAAATACTTGTCTCCAGCTCCTCTACTAAATGACCCCCATGATCGGAGCCATCCTTAACCAGACTCCCATCTCTGGAGAAGAGAGCTTTTCTCAACAAGAAACACTCGCAATGAACTCCGCTTTCTCCCTCGAGAGCTGACCAAGCGGGTTTCACTGCAAACACACAGCAGATGGTTTGTGCGGGTCGTCCCCTGTAATCAAACCGGGACACGGAGATGCACAACTCTCAAAACTGCAACTTGACTGAGAATAAAAAACGACAAACGAGATCACAAACTAGGGCTGCACCATATTGGAAAAATCTGATAATGTAATATTTTATTTTTCTGCCATAAATATTGCGATATGAATACAGTTTCAAAAGATTGTTTGACTTGACATTTCTCTGGGGAGTCTTAACAGTATCCAGGTACAGAAGTTCTCACAATCATTCAGGACATTTTCATTTTAACATCCAGTTTCAAAATCTAAATAACCTTTTAAAAAAATCCATTGAAATAAATATTATGTCATTATTATGAAGTTGTATAATCATCTAATTAACCACACTTACTCTAAATTTCATGCACTCAAAATAAAGGATCACTGGTGTGTAAATATGACAAGATTATAGCTTGATTCACAAGATGAATTCACTTTCATTGGCATTATCTTGTCAATATACTTCAATGCTGTTTATTGTTCTTATATCAATTAGACTTAATCAATTAATCTTGATTAATCTGTAAGTCTAACAGTATTCAGGTACAGAAGTTGATTAATCACAATGCAAAAAAAATGCTTTTCTTACTGTGCTTTTCTCTTATGGCATCACGGTGGCTCAGTGGTTAGCACTGTGGCCTCACAGCAAGAAGCTGGTTCGAGTCCTGGCTGGGCTAGTTGGCATTTCTGTATGGAGTTTGCATGTTCTCCCCGTGTTTGTGTGGGTTTCCTTCGGGTGCTCCGGTTTCCCCCACAGTCCAAACACATGCGCTATAGGGGAATTGGATAAACTAAATTGGGTGTAGTGTATGAGTGTGTGTGTGAGAATGTGAGAGTGTATGGGTGTTTCCCAGTACTGGGTTGCAGCTGGAAGGGCATCCGCTGCGTAAAACATATGCTGGAATAGTTGGCGGTTCATTCCACTGTAGCGACCCCTGATAAATAAGGGACTAAGCCGAAGGAAAATGAATGAATGAATGAATGCTTTTCTCTTGCTTTGTCTGGGCTGGTTTGCACACGTGCTTCAGGCACCAGTCAGACGCCTTATTTTGCAACACATGAGCTATCTGTGCAATAAATAACTAGAAGGGTAACAATTTGCAGTAAAGGTACTGTTTGCACTACAAACCAGTGTGTTTATGATTGCAATATTAAAGTAATATGAGTACACCAAACACCAGTTTGCAAAATCAAGCAGCAACAGCAAGTCTGTTTTTAGTACAGATAAAGTGACTGATGTAGGCTGTAGAAGCTTTTTTTGTAGCAATTATGTAAATTTTGTATTCTGGCATCCTTGCAATTTTGGCTTTGGTTGTCTGAAGTCACTGTTTACATTTTTTGCCCACATAATTGTGAGTTTATATTTTGTTATTATGAATTTATCTCTAGGAACAGAATTGCACACAAAAAGCATAGATTGTGGGATTTAAAGTCACATTTTGTAAAGCATCCATATAGTGTATACGTGTGGTGTGGCACCACATGAAAAAATACAATTTTATAGCAAATACTTATAACATACTATTTATTAAATATATATTACAGTATTGGCAAAACGGTGGCTCAGTGGTTAGCACTGTCGCCTCACAGCAAGAAGGTCGCTGGTTCGAGTCCCGGCTGGGCCAGTTGGCATTTCTGTGTGGAGTTTGCATATTCTCCCCGTGTTTGCGTGGGTTTTCTCCAGGTGCTCCGGTTTCCCCCACAGTCCAAACACATGCGCTATAGGTGAATAAAAATAAGCTAAATTGGCTAAATAAGCTAAATAATATGCTTATAATAAATCATATAAAACATATGCTGGAATAGTTGGCGGTTCATTCCGCTGTGGCAACCTCTGATGAATAAGGGGACTAAGCCGAAGGAAAATGAATGAATGAATATTACAGTATTTACAACTTTTTTATGATGAATGAATACTGAATGCTACAGTAAACTGTGGTGTGTTGTAGTATAATATATTATATATAGTTGTAGAAAACTTAATTTAGTATTGAGTCATTTGTTTATATTACGAAATATGTATATAAAATTTCTTTTTTTTTTACGTTAAATGTTGCAAGTTGTACGTTTAGAAACCAAACTTTTTCCAAAAGTTGTGGTTACTTTTTTTTCTTTGCAAGGCAATACATTTCCTAAATTTAATTAATTACACAGAACTTTGGTCAACTTGTAAGTTTCAGTTTAACTAATCTAACATTTTCTCATTAATTTTCCTTCAGCTTAGTCCCTTATTTATCAGGGGTTGCCACAGTGGAATGAACCGCCAACTATTCCAGCATATGTTTTACACAGCGGATGCCCTTCCAGCCACAACCCAGTACTGGGAAACACCCACACACTCACATTCAAACACACTCATACACTACAGACAATTTAGTTCATCCAATTCCCCTATAGCGCATGTGTTTGGACTGTGCACAGCAAATTCTGATCTTTGGAATAAACTCCCTGGGAGTTAAAATCAACTCAATCTGAGTGTACATGCGTGACCATCAAATGTACTCCCCTGCAGAGTTAAAATCACTCTGCTTTTGGAGTTAAATTTTAACAAAAAATTTTAGTTAAATTTTAACACTTTCTGGAGTTAAAATTGTAATCCTACAGAGAGTACTTTTACATTTGGGTATAATATGAACTCCTTACCAATGTTAAAATTTAACACTTCTTAGAGTTAAAGTGTACTTCAAACAATATATATTTTTTGTGAAAATGACTGAACTGATGCAATACTCTTCGCTTACTGCTTTTATTTATGCAAATCCACACATTAGATTTAGAAATTCCATTAATGGACACACTTTGAAATTAATTGTCATCATAGCATTAAATCTAACAGCAAAACATTTACAATTAATACATGTTGGCAGCCAGTGCCAACTTAAACCAATGGCTTAGTAAAATTGCATGAAACAATCAACACATCACATTAAATAAAATTAAATTTGCAGGAATAAAAAGCAGCAAAAAATAACTCATCATACTCCTTAATCACAGTCAACTCTGCTGGCTTTGAAGTTAGAATTTGCTCGATATTCTGAAACAAAGAAAATAATTATTTAGAAAGATAACCAAAATTAGACCTATTTCTTTTTAAATAAAAAAAACTTAATCTAATAACTGTATATACTATTTAATACTTTAAAATGCATTTATTTTCTAACGTTATTTTGTAATGTTTACAGTATAAGATCTATTTGTATGGAAGTAAAAAAACAAACAAACTTACATTTCTTGCATTGACACTGTCCATTAAAGGTTGAATAATTTGAGATCCAGAATCACTGCTGCTTAAACTGCTTGACACAGACAATGTATCTGTCAGACTTGGGAAGGAGGGCACTTCAACAACCCCTTGCTGCAGGACAGTCAAATCTGATAATCACAAAAACAACACGGCTCAGCAAATGGTTCTGAAATGCACATAGTTTCACTCTGAGTCACACAAACTTTCAAAAAATAAAGTTCTTAAATAACCTACCATCATCAGTGTGGATGACATGTTTCTTTGGTTGTTGCAAGTTCTGGAAATACATCCTCATCCACTTCTATTCTTTTATCAGCATCGTGACTTGAAATGAAAGAGATAAATGTTATTTAACAACTAATGTTAGTGTGATTGAAAATGTAATGTATATATAGCTGAAAACAACATACTCTCATGGTCACAACTAAATCATGTTACAATTCAAAACATTCCATGAGCAATATTACACGTATTAAATATATAGACATAAAGCTGTACTATATATAAAAGATATTAACGTTACCTTGTTGTGTAAGTTAGCCTATTTGAAAAGTGAACAGCAGGTTTCTTCATCTTATCAAGTACCGCTTCTTTTTGACAGCAGAACACACATTTTCAGAAACACAGGGAAAGGAAAGATTTTTAGCTAGTGTTAGCTTGTTCACATCCACAACATTTTTAAAAATACCGCACAAAACAGCCACATTGGAAAAGCTAACTTATGTTAGATGCTAAGTTTGCCACATGCAGTCACTAGCATCACAGTACAAAACGAAACAGCTACAGCAAAACACATTTCTGTCACAAAATATACAACATTTCAAAAAAGCTTTTAGAATTGTATAACAATGCACTTTTTACCTACCTCACAACGAAGAACATAACTCCAGTTCTCTTGTGCTCCTCAGCAGGGTTGTGTAATGGCGGACTTTCTAAAAATTTAACTCCAATAAGAAGTTAAAGCAGGTTCCTGAACACCAGCGAATGAACTCCAAAATACAACACAGCAGGGAGTATCCCATAACACAAAATTGTGTTAGAGTTTAAAAATAAACTCCAAAAATGTAACTCTTTCACACTTTTTTGCCTAACTCCTAATTTTTCCACTCCAGAAATTTGCTGTGTGGGGGAAACCGGAGCACCCGGAGGAAACCCACGCCAACACGGGGAGAACATGCAAACTCCACACAGAAATGCCAACTGACCCAGCCGAGACTCGAACCAGCGACCTTCTTGCTGTGAGGCGACAGTGCTAACCACTGAGCCACCTTGTCACCCTGACTTAACTTATTTTTTTATAACTATGCACAAAGCTCATTTGCTTAATATTTTTACGGCAACTGGTTTCCTCACTACTTTATGTAAACAAATCACATTTTACAGTGTAGTTGCTGTGTTACCATAGCAACTATAGCATTTCCACAACAGGTTAATTCAAGTACTTTAGTATGGTTCAGAAACACTGTAGCATTTACTGTAAACAACTATAGTATTTATTTATTGTGGGAAGCCTAGAACATTCAGTTGACCAACAGCAACGCCTGCTGTAATGGTAAAAATAAATTGCATACTTAAATGTCCCGGGAAATTATTCATTCATTTATTCATTTTCTTTTCGGCTTAGTCCCTTTATTAATCTGGGGTCGCCACAGCGGGATGAACCGCCAACTTATCCAGCATATGTTTTACGCAGCGGATGCCCTTCCAGCTGCAATCCATCACTGGGAAACATTCATACACACTCATTCACATTCATACGATACGGACAATTTTTTAGCTTACCCAATTCACCTATACCACATGTGTTTGGACTGTGGGGGAAACCGGAGCACCCGGAGGAAACCCACGCGAACACGGGGAGAACATGCAAACTCCACACAGAAATGCCAACTGACCCAGCCGAGGCTCGAACCAGCGACCTTCTTGCTGTGAGGCGAACGTGCTACCCACTGCGCCACCGCGTCGCCCCCCGGGAAATTAAAATAACGTTTTTTAGATGTTAGTATTAATATATGTTAGTTTTAAGGATATATATAAGCTAGTGTGCTCCAAAACAGTGCCAAAATTCACATTTAGAAGATATAAACATCCAAAGCTTGCAGTTTGTCCACCTAAATGGATCAACGATTTTTTTCACCTCACCTCATACTTCAGTTTCTCATCAAATCTTCTGACCAATCAAATGCTCTCTAGTATCTGACACGCCCCGCCCCTTCAAGACGCTTCTGATTTGCTTTTCATTTGATGCGCTTGATCTCAGCCACTCTCACTGGCAGAGCTGTCATAAAAACATAACGCTTTTTTTAACATAACCCAATTGGCTATTGGGGAGGAGCTACTCTTTGCCCCACCCTGTCTTCATGTTTCGGTTAAGATTACGTCAAAGATCGAATAAAAAATGCACATTTCAAAGCACTTCACGGGACCTTTAAATGAGTGTACGAATGCAAATGCACAATCAGCAAAGCACAGACCCCCCGTGACCCCTCGTCCTTCAGTTAACTGAATCCCCAAGTCTATTTCTAGAAGAAAGGCATTGGCATTTAATTCGACATGAAGTTAAAACATCATTCAGCTTTTAATAGCCTAATAATTCTCATGCTGGTGCACCAATCACACACATACACACACACACACACACACACAGATATGAGCATGCGGGCCTGCAGCGGTAATGACGGCGCTCTGACCATCTGCCTCCTCTGATAACTGCTGCAGTAAAAGCTGACCTGACTCTCACCAGGAGCAAACGTCCTCACGCCCGCCACAAAACTCATCCAACTTTTCCCAAAATAACCGCGAGCATCAGCGTGGGACAGACTCCGCTCTCAGGGTGATCAAAAGTGTCGAGAATGGACCCTTTTCACAAGACTGTTATGACGTGTTTAATGGTCATCAGCAGCTTAAATCCTTGAAAGTTTTTTTAATATTTTGATTAAAAAGAACACATATCTACACTACCTGACAAAAGTCTTGTCGCCTATCCAAGTTTTAGGAATGACAATTAATAACTTGACTTCTAGTTGATCATTTGGTATCAGAAGTGGCTTATATGAAAGGCAAAGGCCTCTAGATTACGCTTATTTTACCAAAATAAAATATGATCATGCCTTGATTTTTTATTATTTAATTAGGACAGTAAGGTCTGACTTTGCTTAGACAAAAGTCTTGTCACTGAACAGAAATAATGTCCAGTATAGAATACAAAGTCATGGTGCAGTGGAAAAAGAATTAATATTGATTATGACTCCCATGAGCTTGAAGGACTGCATCCATACATCTCTGCAATGACTCAAATCACTGATTAATAAAGTCATCTGGAATGGCAAAGTCCAATACACATGCGCTATAGGTGAATTGGTGAACTAAATTGGTCGTAGTGTATGTGTGAGAATGAGAGTGTATGGATGTTTCCCAATACTAGGTTGCAGCTGGAAGGGCATCCGCTGTATAAAACATATGCTGGAATAGTTGGCGGTTCATTCCACTGTGCGAACCCCTGATGAATAAAGGGACTAAGCCAAAGGTAAAAAATGAATGAATGAATTCACCTATAGCGCATGTGTTTGGACTGTGGGAGAAACCGGAGCACCCGGAGGAAACCCACACCAACATGGGGAGAACATGCAAACTCCACACAGAAATGCCAACTGGCCCAGTCGGGACTCGAATCAGCATCCTTCTTGCTCCGAGGCGACAGTGCTAACCACTGAGCCACCGTGTCGCCCCTGGTCACTTTCCAATGCAACCTAAATACAACCAAATATCAATGTCTAATGATGTTACAGCTTGACGTTGTGGACGTTACCACTATGACATCTATCAGACGTTGGATTTTGGTTGCCATACCTGATGAATAAATGTCAGTATTTGACATCAATATGATGTTGGTTTAAGATGTTGGCTCAACGTTGTTTTTTTGTCACTTTCCAACACAACCCAGTCAACCAAATATCAATGTCATTTGACGTCGTTGCTGGACATCAAACTAACATTGTCCTTAGACACTGGCTAGACATTGAATTTTGGTCACCTGACATCACGACCTAAATCTAACCTAATATTAATTTCTTATGACGTTGTGTGCCTGCTCGTAATATAAATATAAATATTAGTGCTGTTCAAGTAATAATCGCATCCAAAATAAAGGTTTGTTTTGACATAATATATGTGTAAGTACTGTGTATATTTATTATGTATATACAGTATAAATACACACATGATTGCATATATTTGAGAAAATGTTTATTCATATTTCGATAAAATATATATGTATATGAAACAAATTATATATAAATTAAAATATCTATGTAACAAAATAGTTTTGCATAGTTTTGTTTTTATGTATCTGTGTGTGTATCACATATATATAATAAATAAATATAATGCACACAAATATCTCAAAACAAACTTTTATTTTGGATGCGATTAATCGTGATTAATCTTTGCCCGGCACTACTAAATATTTAATAACTAATAAGATAAAAGGTATGTCTTACAAATGACTTCATCTCCTTTACCTTGTCAAGCTTTAGATGAAATTCTTTCCTTTCCAAATATTGATTTGTGAGGCTGAAGACGAATCTATCAGCCATCTTTTCTGGAAATGTATATATACTAGTATATTCTGGATTTTTGTATTTTCATACATGCATTTTCTATTCATAGTTTTTCTTTATTATATAAAAATGTCTTATTTGGTTGTCTTAATTTTACGAAACAAGTCAAGGATGCATATTATTTAATGGTCACATGTCTCCCTCGGCTGGTGAAGATGAGAAACAACATCACTTGCAACAGCAACTTTTGTTTTCAGCATCCTCTGTGCTGTCGAAAATTACTCTTAACATTATTATACGAATTTAGTGCATAAATGAGAAATTAAAATGACCAGGAAAGACGCAAAACAAGGCAGGATTAAAGCAGGGTGCGATTCTTCTTTTTATTATTAGTAGTAGTATTATTATTATTGTTATTATATAATATTAATATTAATATTAAGTAGAAGTAATAATGATAAGACTACACAAACGCACATATAAAATAAGATAAAGCATGACGATTATTATTATAATAACACAGTATTGCTATTAATATTATTATTAAGTCGAAATAATACATATTTATTGTTATTTTCTGATATACATACAAAAACTTAAAGTCTATGCAAAATGTAGGCTACAGAATAACAATAAACATAATATAATTGTACGAATTATTACATAATAAACGTATTATTATTATTATTATTATTATAGGCCTTAACTTAGCCAACACTATCTGGAATATCATGCTATTTGTGTATATAACTGATTTAAAATATATATATATATATTCATATACATTTCCCCTTCGCAGTTCAAAGTCCACAGAAGAAGTATAACATCTCAGGTGAAATTTACGATGCACCTAAAGTTCTGCTACAATTGTCAGGTAATTAAAGTGGGCGTGGCTTAAAGTCGCTCCCAAAACATCGTCTCCAAAACATCTCAATGCTAATTTTAACGTTATATTTTCATATCACATGTGATTTTTATTCAGCCGTCTTGTTTAAGAGCTGTCTCTTCAGTTTACATCTCACGTAAATGAATGTAACTCAACGGAGGACTGTCTCTGTACAACAATAATTCATATTTTTACATTACCGTGAGGGTTGGGTTTAAGGTTGGGGCAGGGGTAGACGTTACTAAAATACAATTTAATAGGTTATTTAATAAATAATATAAATAACTACCGTTAAATTCCGGTATCCCTTCACTGCTGTATCCCTTCTTTTTTTTCCAACAGGTTCCCATCTGTATTAGACTTTGCCATCTTAACCAGACTCTTAGTACGCCGGTTAATCACATCCAAATTTTAATTGCCAATCATATTCGTTTGTTTTGGGCGAATTTCCAATTTCCACAACCAACGCAGAGCCTCGGGGTCGAGAGAAGAGCTGTATCCCTTCTAGCAAGAACCCGTCACCCGCCGCCTGCAGGAATATTTATGTCTGGTTTCTATGCAGGTAACTAGGAAGCACCGGAGCTCCTCCTTCCACGTGTGTCCTCCGCAGGAACCGGTGGCGATGTGACGGGGGTAAAACAGACCGAAACCGGCGGACCTGAGAGGGAGAGTCAGGTAATTATTCCGAACATAACGTTATAAGATTATATAGTGATTTGAAAAGGATGTCGGTTACTTTAACGGTGCACTTCGGCATTGGCTATTAGTTTAATACAATGTACTTCATAGTATATAATAATAATACATACTGAGGTAAAGTTGGTTTTATATACACACATTCGGACTTTCCTCTTTTATTATAATAATTTTAGAAAAGTATTAGCAAATTCTAAGTAGTGAAATCATATTAGCAGCCAACGACTATCAAAATACATTGTTTACAGTCAGTTAAACAGTGCTAATGTTGTTTTGAAGTCATTCTTACATGTGATTTCAGACCGAATATTTAAAGTAGGTTGTACGGTGGCGCAGTGGGTCACAGCAAAAAGGTTACTGGTTCGAGCCTCGGCTGGGTCAGTTGGCGTTTCCGTGTGGAGTTTGCATGTTCTCCCAGTGTTAGCGTGGGTTTCCTCCGGGTTCTCCGGTTTCCCCCACAGTCCAAGTAAGCTAAATTGTCCGTAGTGTATGAGTGTGTATGGGTGTTTCCCAGTGATGGGTTGCAGCTAGAAGGGCATCCGCTGTGTAAAACATATGCTGGATAAGTTGGCAGTTCATCCCGCTGTGGCGACCCCAGATTAATAAAGGGACTAAGCCGAAAAGAAA
>CAIGQV010000910.1:1062013-1087253 GCA_903798115.1 Danio jaintianensis
CACACACACACACACACACACACACACACACACACACACACACACACTTCTCCTTCTAAAAACCCCATCATAGATCAAACCCTGATCACAAACAGACCTTCAGATAGAGATGCAGCCATTCTCACGCATGCAACTATGACGCAACTGTGATCTACTACTCAAATAAAACCACAGCACACGCCAAACACACAGCACATCTGAAGCCAGCACACGCCGGCCCTCAGGCCAACAACTGTGCGTGTGTGTGCTTTGACAAATCGGTACTGCAACATATCTACTGTACTGTAGACATCACAGCGTTTTCTGTGCAAGCAACATACTGACATTCTATCAGAACAAACACACTACATATGCAAATTAATGTTTAAATCCACGTGAACTGGAAGTTGCTGAGATGTTTATTTCATTACGCTGATGTACTTCCAACTGAAATTGAATATTGAGTAGGGGGTGGAGCTTTCTTTTGGGCCACATTCCCTCATAGCAAACTAACGGTTGGAGAGGGTATTAATATGCAGTTGCAATGGAAACCTTTAGGTTGACGTCAACAGAAGAACCGCCACAACAAACGTGGAAGCAAATGTTCAGACTTTCATTGAAGACTACTGAATCAAATGGGGGGTTTTTTCAGTGGATTATCTTGCACTGATTAATTATTCACCTAAAGAATAACATCGTGAGCTAGCAAAATAATCATTGCAAATTTTGACATGGACTTTAACACATTTTTTTTTCATGGATCAAAATGAAAGTTCGAATGCTTTTTTATGTCTTAATTGACCTTGATAAAAACAACAAAAAAAGTTTGTCTTAGCTTACAGATCTTTGGAAATGAGATTAATTTCTCAACTTCAAACTGCTTTTCTCTGAGGTCAAAACAATGTAGTCAAAAACAGAAAAGGTTTTCCTTTGCGTTTACCAACTATGACGATTTCTGCTGCTGAAATATTGGAAATGTGAAAATAATAATAATAATAATAATTAGGGATGTCCAGATCCGTTCACGTGATCGGAAATCGGGCCCGATCACGCGGTTTCAGACTCGATCGGAATCGGACGTTACAATACAATACAATACAATACAATATTTATTTATAAAGCACATTTAAAAACAACCAAAGTGCTGTCCATAGGAGTACTAAAGACAGAGAAGAAAGCAGAATATAAAAGAAACACTTAACAAATAAAAGCAATAAAACAGTGATCAAGGAGTATTAAAAGCGAGAGAAAATAGATAGGTCTTTAAAACGGACTTAAACACAGAAATGGAGGGGGAAAGTCCAATATGAATTGGTAGAGTGTTCCAGAGTTTAGGACCAGCAACAGCAAACGCTCGATCACCTCGTTTTTTTAAGGCGTGTTCTAGGCTTATAAGATCTCAATGACCGAGAGGGGGTATACGGTCAGAGCAAGTCTGTAAGGTATCGAGGAGCAAGATGTATTGACGGTTTTGTAAACAAATAATTTTTTAACACATCTATTCACCTTATTCTTCATGTACGAGCGGGCGCAGCCATTTGAATCATTTTGGCTCGAGACTTCCGGTCTCATACACTTCCATTCATTTTTAGACATTAAAAACGGCTCGTTCTGCTGCTTGATGTTGCAAACGGATATTTTCTTAATATATTATTCTACTTTGTCTGTATAGTCATGCAAACACTTGCTTGTAGAGCAACTTGTTTGACAGTTTTCTGCCGTTGAGTATTCCTAGTCATTTCTCCCATAGGCGACCTATGAAGTCTAAAACAATCGCAAAAACGAGCGCACTTCGGCATTGAAGAATAAGGTCAATAGTTATGTGGTGGCACAGAGTTAGACCTCTTTCTTGACTTCACACAGAAACAGCAACGCGTGCGGCATGACATCATTTTGTTGCAGAGACACTATTGGTTAAATGCCGGCAAAGTAGAACACGGAAGCAGCTTGAAGCGGAAAGCGCGAGTATGTCTGCGGTCTGCAGGTATTATAAAGTTGATGACGACAACATTGCCATAGCAAACTGTGAGATATGTAAAATTGGGATTGCCTGCCGGGTATTTTAAGTTGAGGTGGTATGTGTTTTATATTAGATTTTTTTTTTATATTTACTGTTGCACTAAAGTCCATAAGTGAAGAATTGGTGTTATTTATTACTTGACTGTTTAAAATACCTCACAGAAGTGCTCTGTTTGTTAACAGAGTTGTTGAATGTTTAAGGTGAATTAAATAAAAAATAAGGAACATCCTGGATCTGTTTCTTCACATTTCTTTATTAGTTTTTATGTATTATAGAAGTATCGGATCGGGTTTTGGTAGATACTCAAAATCAAATGACTCGAACTCGAGGGCAAAAAATCCTGATCGGGACATCCTTAGTAATAATACATTTTATTTGTATAGCACTTTTCCTACATAACCTGCAACTCTGCGCTTCACAAACATAAGAAACAACATCAATATCAGGTAAAATATAAAATACGATAAGCAAAAAACAAAAATGTATATGCAAATAGAACAAAATAAACAACTAATAAACTCTTGAATAAACTTTGCTTGGTTTTGGGACTTGTGGACTTTCAGCAGTGAAAATTAGACCACACTGAACTGAACTAAACTGAACTTTAGTTAGTGAAAACTGGACTGAAGCAGTTTCAATTTACTAGAACTTCTACGTTAAGCTGCTTTGACACAATCTATATTGTAAAAGCGCTAGAGAAATAAAGATGAATTGAATTGAACATATATACACACACACACACACACATAGTACATGCATAGGCCTAAATACATACGCAACATACATACGACACATACGCAATATACATAGATACATAAAATACAAATACTATTATATTTGTATGCAATTTTAAAAAGGTACATCTTAACACGCTTTTTTAAAACATGAATACTAGGGGAAAAGGGTCCATTATGTAAACATGGACCAAAATCTCTAGCAAAATACAAGATGTCCCTAATAAAGTGTCCAACTGTAAGCGATGACTCCGTCTGCAAACCCCATTCCCATACCAACTACACACACACACACACACACACACACACACACACACACACACACACATAATAGGTTTTCAACACCTCATTTCTCAACACTCTGATTTTATTCCCTAATGTGATTAAAAAAAGTTTTCTATTGCTCTTTCTCTGTCTCATTCCAGAATATTCTTCCAAAACTCTGTCAGATTCCTTATGTTCGTACTGTACTAGGGTTCCTATGGCCTGCTGTATTCCAGAAGTCTCTCGCTGTTACTTTCTTGTCACTTTCTAAAATTCTGCCACATTCCAGACAACCGCTGGCCGCCGTATCCCTGTCACATCTTATATTCCCGCCTGCTCTAAACGCAATCTGACAAACTTGTATGTGTATGTGGAAAAATCCCATCAGTGACACTAAAGAGGAGAGAGTGATGGAGGACGTGTCATCGGATTTGCACTTTTTTTCCCCATCATTTAAGTGGAGTGGAGAGAGAAACAGATGGATAAACATGGTAGAATCATTTTTTGGTGGGAGATGAGTGAATCAGTTTTGAATATTGACAATGGCTCGACAGGATCAATCACAATCATTTTCAATATTATATTCAGAATTAAATATTGTTGCTTGTCTGGGGCAGCACGGTGGCTCATGCAAAGCCCTTACAAATTGGCCTTGGAAGTATTTGGTATTGAATTTAGGTGTAATTGGAGTTGACAAAGGGTTGTGTTTTGCTGGGGGGTCTGCGGGTATCGTGACACAGGCTAGGCCACACCACACGGGGCACGAGAAAGCATGCAGCAGCCCATCCAGATGGAGCGCTTCAGAGAGCTGCGCTAATCAAATGCAGACGGACATCAGGCTTCGTGCCCCCGCTAGTCTAATGCTGCTTAATTTGTTGTAGTATTTGTTGGACAAACGAAAGCTCTCGCTGGCTCACTCTCGGATCTCCGCGGGCAGGGGTAAAGACTCAAAGGTCATGGCGTGGAGTGTGGCAGCATGTTTAAAGCCAAGGGTTACGAGTGGGATCAGGAACACGTCTAAAAAAAAAAACACACTGAAGATTCTGCTTGATCCAATTTTAGAGCCTCGACAAGCATCGTTCGAGTACTTGAGACCCCAGCTGTGTTGACGGTAGAGAATTGCGTCTGGCCGTCAACGAGCAGAAAGACCGACTGAAAGAGATCCACGGTAAAGCCATTAATCTGTGGTAAGTGATTGTGAAGGAGCCAGTGAAAGAAGCACGTGTCGACACACACATATTGGTTCCCATTTTTGCACAGTCGAAAAGAAAAAATCACGTTTAAGCCTTACATCCCTAAGCTGAAATTAGTAGAAGATCCTTCAAGTCCTGTAGGTTGCGTGGTGGAGCCACTGTGATAACACTTGTTGGTCTTGAATATCTCACAGATACACATTTTGAATTGAATTTGGTGGCAAATTTGGTTCCTGACCAATGTGTGTAGCAGAGTGCATTATGATACCAGATTAAAAAACACCATAAAAAAAACGTCGGCATGAAGAGGTGTAGCTGGTACAGTTCATATATCTGACTGCTTGTATTAAAAGACAAAACAGTATTCTTGTTAAGTGAAATAATAGAAAACGTGTATGGAAAGCACCGTCAACGCACTGTAATGCACCGAGATATCAAATTGAACCCAATCGATAACATGATAATCGAAAGTGTAGGTGTAGGTTCTCACCCCTACTACCAAATAGGGTACTATTGGCAGTGGAAACAAGCCAGATCAGGGGGAGCCATATCAAACCATACTGTACTGTCCTATTCTGAACCATAATACTCTGGAAATGAGGCATTAGAAGCACACTAGATGTAGATGTAATTTTTAGTGTCCTTGTTTACATGCCCATGTAACCTGCCGGTCCTATACACCACTCCAAGCTAGGATCGAACCAGCAACTCTTCGCATAAGAGTCAGTTGCTCTAACAAGGAGGACCATGGCCTCTAGTGTCTTTCACTAGAGCACCTTTTCAGGTTCAGAGGAGTGAGGTTTACCTGCACAGCACTTCCCTAGCTGGCCTCTGTTACACCCACCTTCTTTGTTGAAGATGCGGGTCTGAATCTTAGGCCCTGTCCACAAGAACACAGGTATTTTCAAAACCACACGTTTTCTACGCAGTTTTGCTGTTTGTCAACACAGTCTCAGGTGACTGAAACCGACACTTTCTGAAAACTCCGGCAAGAATGAAGATTTTCCAAAACTCTGGATACAGTGTCTGGATACAGTCGTGTGGACACTACAAATGGAGTTTTCGCCTCATGACGTCATCAGGCGCGCTGTTTTCTCCTTTCTGATTGGCCAACACAACTAGGTTCACACCAAAACGTGGAAGACGCAAATGAGGCATCATTCTGCACATTCGCGGCAAACGCATTGTGCATTTCATGTCTTTTGACTGCGGGATGATAATCCGCCTCCGTTCTCTCATGTTTGCATTGATTTGTATGCAATTTACTTATGCAAATACTTAATTCCCCATTTGGCATGAACCCAGCATTAAAGTGTCATTATCTCCACTTGTTGGTTTGGCGTGCCCATAATATGCATCACAGTGCGTTGTCATGTGGACGAAGTTTTTTTTTTTTTTTTAAATGAAGGCAGGGAAAACTCAGGTTTATAAAAATACCCGTGTACATGTGGACATGGCCTTAATCAGAGCACTGCTAGTAGAACTGGGGGGGTTACATAAACAGAGTAGACATAGTGTCTATTATCATTGAGCAAGTTAAAGTTAGTCACACTCTCGATACAGCTGGCTTAATGACAGAGATTCCAAGGAAATTGTATCAGCTTCTTGAGTGTTTTTTTACCGCCACAAGACCTCATGCCTGCAACACACTGCTCGAGCGTCATGTCTGCATTTGCGTATTTGGGTTTGTTTCTGGCCTCATTCCCCCTGGTGATTATAAGGTGCTTTATTGACGTGACTAATGAAGAAAGCCGTAGCCAAGAGTAATTACACAGCACATTAAAGGCTTTCATAAACAGTACAGTTCCTCTTCTGCAAAGCAGCAAAATGATGGAGAGGAGAAGAAAAAAAAAAGAGGTGAAAAAAGTAAGATGATGAAAAAAGGTTTTAACCTGAAAGATGAAGAGGAAAGCAGAAAAAAAAGGTGAGGAGGAAGAGAAAAAAAAATTCTGAATCCAACACAAACCACATCTGCTTTCGCCATCAGCACGGCCTGAAAACCTGACCTCATATTCCAAATATACACAATCATACCATACACCTTACACTCCCAAACACACACACACCTGAAACACATGCCTACACAACCCACACACATGCAGCCATCTCATAATAAACACCTAGAGCATATATCAAGACAATCTGGAACACATTGACAACACACACACAAGCACACACTCGGGGTCATGCAGAGGAGACGTCATCAGCTTCTGGTTCAGGATCTGAGAAGTGTGTGACAGAATGTGTTATAAATCTTTTCAGCTTGGCTCTGTGTACGGTGATTTGCTGAAAGGCAGGTAAGCGGCTGCTCGTCGTGGCAGGATTACTGCTTGCTCATTTGTTCGGTCCGCTGCCGAAGCATTCGATTAACAGAAGTTCTGCTTGGTCTGAAAGGTGCTGTCAGCTGTTCTGAAAATTTCCAATAGACTTTGCACAGAAGTCACAATGCTGACTAGCCATGAAGGACCTGCCATATTTTTTTAAACAGGAAATTAACATGATTTCATATCCAATTAGTATCTGGATACTTCTATTTTACTGATTGATTGATTGATTGATGTGCATGTCGGATTGCAGACATTTTTAAATCTAAAAATCTAAAGTGACACATAAAAGGTGTTTCTGATCCCATGTAAAAATTGTCTTTAAAGGGGAACTATTATGCCCCTTTTTACAAGATGTAAAATAAGTCTCTGATGTCCCTAGAGTGTGTATGTGAAGTTTCAGCTCAAAATACCACACAAATAATTTATAACTCTTTGAAACTGACCTTTTTAGGCTCTGATCCAAATTGTGGTGACTGTCGCTTTAAATTCAAATGAGATTGTGCTCTTTTCAAAAGAGGGTGGAGCTATAAACGCCTGTGTGTCAGCATAGCGGCAGATTCAAAACTCTAATGCTGCGGTCACACTAGAGTTTGAGCATGCAAAATTCTGTCGTACGGCGCTGTGAAAAGGGGCGGGATTAAACAAGATGATTAGACATTTAAAAAAGCGAGCAATTGGTCTATATTTTACATTTCTGCCCAGAGAGGTCATGTTTTGATCATCGATTGGTCTCATGCAGTCAAGTGATGCGATTTCGCAGGTGAGAGTTTACCAAGCTTGAACTTTGCAACGCAGCAAACTGCGAAACTTGTCGCATGTGCTTGCGTTTCCGGTCTGACGCATTCACGTGCGTATGAATGAAAGTCTATGCAGAGAAAAGTGCAGTGTGACCACAGCTTAATGGTGGACGGCTGCTTCTCATTCAGGGCTGTTTATGCTAATGATGGATAGATCGTCACTAATGGGTGGGGCTTTCCCCCTCTGATGACATGTACAAAGAGAGAATGTCAATCAAAGTGTTTCTGCAGACTGTTTTTATCAGGTCTGATTGTATATATATATTTAAAAAAAATTTTTTACAATTAGAGGCTGGTTACATTCACACACTGTTGCCACACAATTGTGTTTAAACCCCTTATAAAGGTAATTTTTTGTATAATAGGTCAACAGTGAAGCAAATCATGAAAGTTGAGCACAGAAATATTCATATTACAATGAATGTTGCACCACTGCTCGTCTCATGTATTATCAATCACATGGCAGAATGCTCAAAAATAAGATGTGATTGCCAAGATGTGGAGAGCAGCTCAGATCTATTGATGAGAATTACAGGAGTTTTCCGGGAGAAATAACAAAAACATGGGTCTGAAATACGGGACTCCCAGGAAAAACGGGAGTGTTGGCAGGTATGTCATAAACAGATCAGCTGATCTTTGCGGCTTTAAAACACTCCAGTGTCCCTGTATCTGTGGTTACACTCAGTAAACAGCGGTGAGTTTGGTGAACTGATGACCTTCACGGCCAATCACAGACATTTCTGTTGAGCACGTGAACATAATGGCAAATCAGCGCTGTTTAAGAACGCACTCAACAGCGCTCAAATGTTAGCGGGAAATCGACGTTTTTTAAATTTCAGTACCGAATTCCAGTATCGTGGCAACACTACTTTAAAGATCGTAAACTTTAAAGTAGACACACAGGAGCTTAGTGGATTTTTTTGTAGAAGAAATCACAAATAAAAGTCTTACTTTTTCACTCATAAATTTGTGTTTAATCCATTAACCTATTTGACTTTCATAATGTTATACATTTCCAAGAAAGTCTACATATTTTGGTCAAGACTTCATAAAGTGTTTAACAAAATGAGATTTGAGAATTCCTAATGCAGTACTTTATACGGCTTCCAGGATATGATCTCTTTCCCGACTGGTAAGAAGCAACTGCACCAAACGTGACTTTCTTTTCAAGTTTGGTTCCAGCTGAGGACAAACGCTTGCATTTCAGCTGTGGCAGGGCAAGACGATGATGTAAGTTTGCTGTTTCTGTCGGCGGACACATGTCAGAGTCATTCAGCCATTCAAAAACAATACCTGCTGCTAATTATACAATTACCTGTTAACCATCTCCGCCTGTGCTTTTTTCCTGCGAGTCGAGGAGAGCGTTGACCCCAGAATCCCTCCAACAAACACCAACAACTCAGTGCCATACCTGTTAGTAATTGTTGGCAGGGTACGCCGTGTTCTCCTCCATTTAGACAAGTTCATTTGGCTTGTCACTCCATTTTCTCAAGCCAACGGCAAACATTAGAACTCTTGTGTTGTGCTGGGGAATGCTGGGTCTCTGCGCCAGGAACTTCAGGAATAAATTTACTCCAGTTGCTAGTGTTTGCAGCGCAAAAGACATTTGCACTTGCTAACGGAGCTTTGTGAATTAAACTCATAGCTGACATTCATTGAGGCTGGCAGCAGAAGTAAGCCACTATACCTGCGAGGACACACTGCTCCTGTCAGATTTGCACCAACTTCCAAACGCTCTGGCCATCGGGTTATTGGTCACATTGAACCAATTGATCGGCGTTGGCCACTTTCAGCTCAAACACACACACACACACACTGTACTGTGCAGGCATACAGTCGTAATATTCCAGAGGAAAGTGCTGTTGCTCAAAATTCAACAAAATGTTTCTCCAAAGGTTTCTTGGGAGAACTAAAAACAGATTGAAATAGTTGCCATCCAGTTAAACTCTAGAACTATAAAAATAAATTGGAGGAATTCAGGTCATTTGATGAGCTTAAATTGAAAACTGCAGTCTTTGGTACATTAGCACATTTCCACAAAGGTTGCAGAGATCACTGACAAACACACATTGGAGATTACTGGGCTTCTTTAAAATTAGACTCCAAATCGAAGAGGTATCGACAAGAGAATTATATTTTCAACCCATTTGACATCCATATTGTGATATACTTGAACGTGATATTGATATTTATTAAAAATCTAGACTGGAACGTGACTTCATACTTTCTGTCAGTGGTCCCCAATCCCTAGAACGCGGACCGGTACCGGTCCATGGATAAATTGGTACAGAGCCACACAAGAAATCATTAATTATTTGTATTTTATTTATTTTCTTTTGAAAAATCTTTTACTTTGCAAAATGACCGTATTCTCTAGGTTATTTCTCGGTCACTTGAGCGCCAACATTTAACCCACAAGCTAGCAAAATGAGTAAGAAACAGACCTCTTTGGAAAGTTTCTTTGCAAAGGGGAAAAAGCCCACAAACTGCCAAGGAATAGATCCGCAACCCATTTGTCAACAAATCAGGTGAATCCAGCATGTCTGTGTGTGCAAGAAGTAGATCAACTGCTGGAGATCACAAATGACGGAGGTCTTAGGGGCCATTCACATATCGCATCTTTTCCGTGCGCAAGTTTGTTATTTCCAATGGAGGCGCACGCAGTTGAAGACATCTCAACTTTTCAGAATGCCACGAGTGCACCACGAGTCACGTGACAAGAACTGACAAATCAGCTTCATACATTGTTTGGAATATACACATTTTGGTGGATAATTACATCAGACAAACACAGAACACCCAAACACTGCAGTGCTTTTCATTT
The DNA here is from genome assembly GCA_903798115.1 of Danio jaintianensis. Classification (NCBI taxonomy): domain Eukaryota; kingdom Metazoa; phylum Chordata; class Actinopteri; order Cypriniformes; family Danionidae; genus Danio; species Danio jaintianensis. The sequence goes on from CAIGQV010000910.1 coordinate 1,072,152, forward strand.
ATCTCCACATTTAAAAGTTGCAGCAATGTTATATCAGCTTGTCATCCGTTGAGAAAATGATTGATGGCCGCCTAGCAGTCTACGAATACATTTACGTAGATGCATTTACAAGCATTTGATTGGTCAGAAGATTTGATGAGAAACTGAAGTATGAGGTGATGTCAAAAAATCTGTTTTGGAGCACACTAGCTAATAGATCTAACCTCTAAAAAAAAATTATTTTAATTTCACGGGATCTTTAAACAGAGAGTCCCACCCCAAAACTAATACTCATGCACTAAAACAGATACTCATGCACCAAACCCACATCATTGGTCAGCAAACATATAGTCCCGCCCCAAATGCAATCCAATATGCCGAGTTCAGACTGCATGATTTTCAAAGTAGTCGCATCAGAGATGTTTTCACACTGCATGACTATATGGGGTAGCGTTCTATCGCTGCTGTGTTCACACTGCAAGATAGATCGACGACAGGGGGCTTCACACTGCATGACTTTACAATAGGAAGAATCGTCGACAACTTTGTCTCGGTCCGCAAACTACATCTCACAACCAAACACACGTGAGAAGTGACATGGAAACAACGTGATGTCAGGTAGTATATCTTTGGTTATTAACTACATAATGAGAAAGAAGCCTTTAGTGGGGTAGATTATTTTGCTCACCTGGCTTTTGAAGGGAATTAGCAATTTCTTCTCAACTTTTTTTTCTTTTTCGACCCGGTTGTGGTATTGCTCAGATGACACGTCAAACAGACACGAGTGCTCCTGCCAAATTTACACTAGTTTTTCCTCCATGTCTTGGGTCCAAATAGACAGAAAAGAAAAGAAGCCCTTTAAACTTCTCCCCCAACCTCCTGCTGGCCTGCAGATACCCACACTAGTGGATGCCGCTCTCTCATTGGCTCTCTCTCTTATTTTCAATCAGAACACATTTCACACGGCATGACTTTGAATTGCCGACAGGTCCAGATATTTAGCATGGCAAATATCTGATGGGTGTCGGCGACTCATCTGCGATTCTCTCAGATTGCCTCAATGATAGTTCACACGTTGTTATTGTTACTCGCATGAACGAGCACCAATTTGCTTGTGATTTCAGGCATTTGTCAACGATTTCTCAAAACCTGTCGGCGAGTCAAAACTGGGGCTAAAATCATGCAGTCTGAACTCGACATTGGTTGCTGTATCAGAATGCCCAATCAAAAGGAGCAATGTGCAAAACCAACCACCAATTGGCTGTCTCTGCAAATGAAGCAGAGATGGAAGAAAGTATTTTAACACCCAAAACATTACTTCAGTTTCATATGATTTCATTGGCAAAATACCAAAGTCATCTCCTGGAATCTATAAACATACAGTCATGACCAGTGATTTGGTAAGTTTTTGCTCTTGAGTGTTTTCATACGCTGCTCCATGTCATCGGTGTCATGATGAAAGTTATCACATTCAACATTTTGCACTAGTTTTTACGAGAACTGCATAAAAGCAAAGTTATCCCTCATCACCGAGACAGCCAGTGATGGATTCCAAACACCAAGCAAAGCGCAGATTGATCTCCGAGTCGGCACTCCGCCACCTACATCGCTGCTAATAAAAACAATATTTCATCTCTTATTCTTGCTCACTCACCCCTCGGTCTCCTTCATCTCCTCACAGTGATATCACACACACACACACACACGTCTTGCTGTAATTAATTCCTGCCCCGTTCCCCTCACAGCTGTCCTCGCTTGCGGTACAAGTGGCTAACAGGTTCTCGTTTCAAAGCGCCGCGCAAATTCCGGCACTTGACGTTTTCGCCAGGGCCCGTCATCAAAGCCACTCAATAATGCGTCTCATGCATTTACACATTGGGGAACGGTTTCGATTTAGTGAGTCACTGATAAAAGGGGTTTCATTGCAGATAACGACTTTATGATGAGATGTGACGCTCTAGTTCACCAGCATTTCTATCAAGCGCAGCCCTAATGAGAACCATGAGAACTGTGGAACTGTACACTGAAAAGAAAAGAAAATTCATTGGATTTACTCTTGTTTTTTAGTTTTTTTTTTAAGGTAAGTGGATGCAAACTATTTATTTGGGCTGAATTTAAACAAACAAACTAAGTTAACACTTAACCCTACTCAATTTAATTTGTTTCAATTCAGCCCGTATACAGTGGGGGAAATAAGTATTGAACACATTACAATTTTTCTCAGAAAACAAATGTCTAAAGGCGTCGTTGACTTGAAATTTTCACCAGATGTTGGTAACAACCAAAGAAATCCATATATGCAAAGAAAATAAAACTAATTAGTTTACAAATGAAGTTATGCGTAATAAAATGAAATGACGCAGGGAAAAAGTATTGAACACATGAAGAAAGGGAGGTGTAGAAAGGCAGTGAAAGCCCAGACAGCAACTGAAATCTCTCAGTAGTTCTTCAGCAACTCTCTGCACTTCCTCAGTGTAAATGAATATCAGCTGCTTCAGTCCAACATCTACATTAGCAGGAGGATGGAGATGAAACCAGGGTGGACATTTTAGCAAGACAATGATCCAAAACACCGCCAAGAAAACTCTCAAATGCTTTCAGAGAAAGAAAATCAAGCTGTGGAATGGCCCAGCCAATCACCTGACCTGAATCCAAAAGAAAATACAAATTAAAGCTCAGATTTGATAGACGAGACCCACAGAACCATCAAGATTTTGACACTCTGTTAAAAAACTCACACCTGAGCAACGCATGTGACTTCATTCTCCATATGAGAGGTGTCTTTAATCTGCCATCACCAAAAACACCTTTTATATAAAGTATTAAATACATTTCAGTAGTTCAGCACTTTCTCCTTCTGTCATTCCATTGCTATTACACAGAACAATTTTTTTTTGTTTTGTTATATTTTTATGTTTGTATTGTTTGGGTTTTCACCAAAATCTGGTTAAATTCCATGTCTACGGCTCCTTTAGAAAGATTATTCTTATAATATTAATATTATTATATTATTCCCAGGAAAAAAAGATGTGTTGAATACTTTTTTCTCCCCACTCTAAATTGTTTTCAACAATTTAGCAAAAATCTTTTTTTTTTTTCAGTGTACAATTTTACACAGACACACACAAAAAAACACAAACCATGTTGCTGCAAATCTTAATCTAAAGTTTAGTTCAGGGTCAGACAGGTTAAATAACATTAACTCTGCCTTAATGGAAGCGCAACACGTCTAATCTGGTTTCATATCTGGCAACCGTAGGTCTTTATGAAGACACGTGCGGTTTCCTTGTGCGGTTTACAAAGCTCTTTACTGGTAACCTGCGGAATAACCTCACCACAGAGGGACTGTTATTTCCACACCAGACCCATGATAGTCATCATCTCTGCTGCAGGCATTGAAGGGAAAGTGGCCTGTGAAAATCTTACGACCAAACCGTGAAGGTGCGATTCAACTGAGATGATTCTACTGTCTGCAAACACAAGACAGGAGGTTCAGCTTTGATACAGATAGAATCTGTCAAATTTTACAGATACAGTGGGGGGAAATAAGCATTGAACACATTATGTTTTTTTCCTGGGAATAATCTTTCTAAAAGAGCTGTTGACATGGAATTGAACCAGATTTTCATTTTTTTTTTTAAAACAAATAATACAAACATAAAAATAAAACAAAACTAAAAGAATCTGAAACAATTTTTCTGTGTAATAACTATGGAAGGACACAAGGAGAAAGTACTGAACTACTGAAATGTATTTAATACTTTATATAAAAGGTGATTTTGATGCTGGCAGCTTAAAGACGCCTCTCATATGGAGAATGAAGTCACGTGCATTGCTCAGGTGTGAGTTATTCACAGACTTCAACAGAGTGTCAAAATCTTGATGGTTCTGTGGGTCTCGTCTATCAAATCTGAGCTTTAATTTGTATTTTATATTGGATTCAGGTCAGGTGATTGGCTGGGCCATTCTACAGCTTGATTTTCTTTCTCTGAAAGCATTTGAGAGTCTCCTTGGCGGTGTTTTGTATCGTCTTACTGAAATGTCCACCCTGGTTTCATCTTCATCCTCCTGCTAATGTAGATGTTGGACTGAAGCAGCTGATATTCATTTACACTGAGGAAGGGCAGAGGGTTGCTGAAGAACTACTGAGAGATTTCAGCTGCTGTCTGGGCTTTCACTGCCGGAATACACCTCCCTTTCTTAATGTGTTCAATACTTTTTCCCTGCGTCATTTCAGTTTATTACGCATAACTTCATTTGTAAACTAATTAGTTTTTTTGTGCATATATGGATTTCTTTGGTTGTTACCAACACCTGGGGAAAATTTCAAGTCAACAGCACCTTTAGAAATATGTTTTCTGAGAAAAAAGGTGACGTGTTCAATACTTATTTCCCTCACTGTATATCTGATTCCTGAGGGTGATTCTTTTTATAATGTAAAAACATTCTGCTAATACTCCCATTTGTGTGTAGGCACATAAAAAATGTTAACCTAACACGTAAGATGCAGTTTTGCACATTTCAATTGAATTTTTATTTGTTATATACCACACAGAGTTCCGTTTTGAGTGTGATTTGCTTTGATGCTTTTGCAATATGTAAAGTCGGCATGAAACAGAATTTGCAATAAACTTTTTCTCCCTTTTATTCCCTATGCCTAAATGTATTGGCTTCTCAGACAATAAAAAAGTCATGATGGGATCTGGGTCTCACAAAACAGGTGCGGAAATGTCTCACTTCCCACGCAAAAAAGGTTGTAATCTATAAAAAACAAACTTGACAGGAGAATGTGCACAAATATAGGTAAACTCTAAATAAAGATCACTGAAATATTGACTTAACTGAACCACTTTCAATCATCATTAAAGTCTTAATCATTAATAAATACATCACAAAATAATTCTGGAATACGATAATTTTAAGAAGATTTCTATGCAAAGTTTTATAAATGAGAGTCCTGATGTTGTCCTTCAGGAATTGACTGGATGGTTCTGGTTTGCCATTGGTTAACCTCATGTGACAGGATAGCCTGCCTTTGGTTTAGTCTAATTGCACTGAATAATTTAAGTAACACGTGCACACATTTGTAGATAACTGACTGCATTAAAAAAAAGCCAGAAGTGGCACTAAATGAAAATATGCTTGGAAGCTGAAAGACCCAAAAGACACAAAATTCACAAAACTAACGAGTCAAAACACTTCATTTAATTGCTGAAGAGTCAGGAATATCTGATTTGCTCAAACTGATAATAGTCATGATTATTTTGGCTGTTCTATTTGACATGGTTGGCTTACAGTCTGCACAAACCATTTTTTTTTTGTATTGTGATGCAGTTCCTAGAGAAACTAAATATTAAATGAGAAAACAGTGGGCGTGGCTTGTTTTTTCTACTGTGAGCTGATTGGATGTCGTAAAGAAGGCATTTTATTCAGAAAGATGGGGAAAAGGGTTTGGGGAGAGTTATTACAACCTAACAGAGTCCTCCTCCTCACCATTTCTGTTTGTTGTCAAAACTGACAGCTGGAGGGGCGTGGTTAAGCATGTTATCCCCGCCCAATACCTCAGACAGACGTAATCTGAGAATTTAACAGAAAACAAACAGGAAGTGCATTTTCAGATTTCAATTTTAGATAACAAAAGCTTTTTTTATTATTATTGACATGCACAGATGAATTGTTCACCACAAAACTAGCAACGCGAGCTAACAAAATCAAAATGGTTAGTTTTGATTTCATGTGTACTTTAAAATTTGCACACTTAACCGGTTGATGGGGTCTTCAATTTCGTCCCAGCAAGGCTCAACATTTATAGTTTTTCTCATTATTTTATTAATATGATTATTTGAATCAGTATTTAATCTTTGAAATGATTTTGACTAATGAATAAAGTTAACACATTGCCTAATCTAGGAATGTTCAGTGTCTTTGTCTCTCTCTTTGTCTGTCATAACTGTATTTTCAGGAGCCACCAAACCAGGTCAGAGATCATGGAGACCTCTTGAGTGAAACTGCAGGGCCTGATGACTGGAAACAACTGTTTCTATTGTTATTTCTATGTGTTAATACTGCCTAAAGTGACTTTGGTATTTTTATATGGTAATTCTTTTTTAAAGTGATCGTCTGCGGGCGGTCTGACCCAAGACCTCCTGTCTCCATCCCTATCTGGACTCAGATACGACCCCGCATTGACGTAGCTATTTAGAATTGTCTATCTTTGCTTTAACCAAACGGAACCTTTTACCTGAGTTGAAACCATTTCTGGTTTTGTGTAAAGAGTATAACTGTTGTGTTGTTGTTACTGTAAGTCAGAAGAACGGCCAGCGAGCTATGCATGAGTGTGAAGGCCTTCTGCCATAAAACTGCAAACTATCTTCAGTACATTTTCTTCATTTTTATTGTCTCTGAGGGCTCTATTCAAGGCGCAAAGTCTAAAGCACATGGCGCAAAAGCATTAAGAGCAGGTCCGAATCCACTTTTGCTATTTTAAGGATGGAAAAATACGGTTTGTGCTGCGGCGCAAGGTCTAACAGGGTTGTGCTTATTCTCTTAATGAGTTATGGGTGTGTTTTGAGCATAACGTGCATTAAACCAATCAGAGTCTCATCTCCCATTCCCTTTAAGAGTCAGTTGCATCTCTCCGTGATGCATTTGCTATTTTCATTGCAGATTTGTAAGTGTAAAAACTGAATGCTTCACTAGCGAGAAAACAGTTAAACAGACCATCTGCAGCGCAAGGATAAAGAACCAGCCTCCTTCATTCGGCCTCATTACTTTCTCTTTACTTCTTTACTTTCGTGTATAAGGAAACGTGTTGTACGCACTCCACTGAAGACATCCATTAGCCTACATATTTAATTTCGTTTGTTAAGCACAAAGATTTGTTTCAAAACTATTTCTAAATTCAGTTCTAATTTCCAGCAAACGAATAAATGAACAATAATAACGACATGTGGTCAAAAAACTGAGTTAAACACACGTCCTATTCTTATGCCTCATATGGAGATGCAGACGTCTCCAAAACTCCAAATCTAAACTTGTTTTTATTAAAACTAATATAAATATGCATATAATAAATAATACTGCTAATAATAATAACATTATACAAATGCAAATTGTCATGAATAAACTGAAAAAAGCTCCCAGAGGTGAAGAAGGCTTGGAGGCAGTGGTTTTTATATTCATGTAGAAAATAGTCATTTTTGTAATATTTTAATCCCTTATTTATTTTTTGTTTGTAAAGATATTTGGATATTGCTGTACATCCTGTGTGTATTAAGCAATGTGTAGCCTACGCGTTTAAGGCGCACAACTAACGCGCTCTGCACTGGACTTTAGAGCAGCTTTTAGTTGATCAATGGCGCGGTCTATTCAGTTCACAAAAATAGTAACGCGCCAACAATGCGCCTTAACACACCTCGTTTCTAGACCGGAACACCCATGAGTCCACAAAGTGGCACAAATGAATTTACTATTTAAACAACATGGAGCACAATGGGAAAACTAGGGTTGAGCTGGTTTGAAAATAGCAACAAATCGTGCCATACATGCCTTGCGCCTTATTGCGCCTGGTGTATAATAGGGCCCTGAGTCTTCTCTTCATCTGACACACCAGACTTTTATTTTAACTGTTAATCTTCATTCCCAACACGGCGAAAAGGACATTGCTCTACACTGTTAACAATTTTTTTGTAAATGACACAGTATTTAACTGTAATATGAACTGTATTTTACAGTAGGACAGTTATGCAGTATGTTACTGTATTTTAAAGTTGCATTGTCAAAATTACTGTATATTTTACAGTAAAGTTATACAATACTGTAAATACATACTGTACACAGCAAGATTAATGGTGCTGTAAATCTAAATGCAGTATTTACAGTAGGTTACAGGCGAACAGTAAGTTACTGTAGAATCTACAGAAAAATTGTAAACAGTGTACTTTTGAAGACTCTACCCTTAAACTACAGCTATGACCTGAATGTTTTTGTGTGCTGCAGTGATTATAAAAGCCAAGAGAGCATGCATACACACACAAACACTCGCACACAGAGCTGGTCTGAGGGCTTTGTCTGACTCAGACTGTATTGAGCAGAACTGATTGATGTTAATTGTAGAACAGAATGGAGGTATTAAACACAGAGAAACTCACAGCCAAACACTTTGCCAAGACAGACTCATTAACCCACAGCTCTTCCTCTCATACCATCTCGAAGCAAGCCATCTCAAACAGAGACGATACGAATGTGTGTGTGGAGGCTCAGCCAAAGATCAATAGCTCAAAGCTGCAAAAGCAAAGACATGGGCAATCAATACTGCCGCTACAAGCAGCGAGCAGGGACTGAAAGAAAGAAAGAGAGAATGAATTAAAGGGACAGGGCGAAAAGAAAAACAATCTCCACAAATCACCCTTAAAAATTCAGCGCAGCAAAGCCAAAATATTCAGGAGTTATGCACCGAGCACATGGGTTCTCATAGTTTTTTACCAATGAATGACTTTTCCGTGACCTTTTTTCCATAATCCAGTCCTTTGTGATTACTGGATCGGGGTTGAATAAGGAATCATCCAGAACGATTTGTGAATCAGTTTGACTAATTCATTGAAAAGAAGCGGCTCGAGAAAAACAATTTGCCCACAAATCAGACATCACTATGGCTCATGAGCAAGATTCACTTGATGCAAGAATAATATCAAGCTGATGACATATTTTAGAGCGTAATTAGAGCACTGTGCATTCATTATAGGCATTTCCATGACATTCAGGATTGATATTTGGAAAGAATCATTTTTAAAACTCCTTACTTTTTCCAGCTTTTCCATCAATGCGCATGTATATGAAAGAATTAAATTAAAAATGTTATAATATTAATGCAATAATAAAAAAAGAAACTGTTTTTTATCCATCTCTGTAGAAGAAAGAGATATTAAAAACTTTTTATTTATTTGATTAACATGCCAAACACATTCAAGCCATGCAAATCATGCCAGATTTGCAAACCATGCACAATATAAACTGTCGGTTGAGTCAAATGTTTAATAACTTTAAGATTTATGTTTCTTTTAAGTCTACAGTAAAAATCTAAAATATATTTACTATTTAAAATAACTGTAATCTATTTGAATATTTTCCAAAATGTAATTTATTATTGTAATTTCCAAGCTGATGTATTAGTATGATTATTAGTCAGATGATCCTTCAGAAAGCATTGTAATATTCTGATTTGCTGTTCAACAAATGTTTATTATTAATCATATTTATTAACTATACCATTTAAAAGCTTGAAGTCAGAATTAGTTTGGTAAATAAATTATAGAAATTAATATTTTTTTTAATTGGCAAGTGACGATAAAGGCTTTTATAATGCAACAAAATATTTCTATTTCAGATAAATGCAGTTTCAGATAAAAGCTGAAAAGGTAAATCTACTCAGCTCTTTTCAACATTATAAAATTTAAAGGGGTGGTCCACTACGATATCATATTTTAAGCTGTAGTTGATGTGTAATGTTGCTGTGTGAACATAAACAACATCTCTGAATGTAATATGCTCAAAGTTCAATGCAAAGGAAGACATTGGCTTTTACAGAGTTAGCTTAGCAAAGCCTACAGCGAACGAATTTGGGGACTACATAAAAATACATCCGGGCTGATGAGATCACAAACGCTTCAGGTTACGCGCATTCACATCGCGCACACACCCTGCGCAGCAATGGGGTGTGGCCAGAGGCACTGTAATGTTATAGCAGAGAAAGCTAAAATGGCGTCCAAACGCTGCTATTTCCACTGAGCTTCTTCTGTTTCTGTATTTGGGCTTCCAGAGGACACGACACAAAGACAGAAGTGCTTACAGTTTAATTTTAATTATGTTCCAGAGAATTATATAAACAATAGAGCTTTAGCATTTGACAAAGGACAGCTTCCAGAATCTCTCCCAGTTCAGTGCTGGATCCGGTTAAAACTCCTCCAACAGACGAAGCTGCGGACTGTGAGCCACAACCTGTAAGTATTTTTATTTGTTAAAATTGATCAACTACAGGCACAGTTTCTAGCGTAAACGAGGACGTAAACAAGGATGTAAACAATGGGAAATGCTGTTTGGCACCATTAACAATTTAGCTACAAATTCATATTTATCAGTCAAACCGCTGTAAACAGCCACAATCTTCAGCAGCGCTGCAGTGTCTCTCTATGCGTGTCTCTCTATGCGGCTGCTTTCCGAGCGTTCTATATCTCAAATAACAAACTCGCAAAAGGTATTAAAACGTTTTTATATTACTTACACATGCTTATTCCGAATATATGTGAAAGACACTTGTCAGATTTTATTTTAGAGAGCAGGCGTAAGCTGTGTGCTCTTCATTTCTGTCTGATTCAGGCTGCTAACAGCTGCTCTGAGCCTCTGACTGGACTGTTTACACAGTTCAAAAGTGCGCGCTTGTAGGGGAGTGACGTGGAGCTAATCCGTGAATCACAGCACATTATGTTAGCTGACCAATCAGAGCCTCTTGAGGGCGGGCCTTTCAAAGGAACTAGGAAATATGACAGTCGTTTGCATGTTAGCAGAGTAGCTGTATATAATCAAAGTAAGATATATGAGAAAATAACATGATTTTCTACAAGTGAAGCATGAGCACACATTAAAATATAGTCAAATAGAAAACCATTTTTTATATAGCAAAAAAAATAAATAATAATAATAATAATTATATATATATATATATGAGCAATATCACACTCATAGCAGTGCGATGTGGTTGTATATCGGCACTGGTGGGAGGCGTGCCTTAGTGTCCCACCAGTGACGATATACAGACACATCGCACTGCTACGAGTGTGATATTGCGTTTATACAACAGTTCGACGGCACAATCGTGTATATAAGAAAGAAAATCAAACACGAAGAGTCTAAAAACCCTTTTGTAAGAGGATCTACTTTCTTCCGCCATTCATTCACATCTGCAGCTGACGTCAGAACAGCAGAAACCATTGCTACTTCACCAACGTCACTGTAGAGCTAGTGTTTGAATGATTCTCTAGCGTAATGTCTAAAGTGATGACAAAACAGGTGATTTTGCTCACATTTTAAGATTATAAGGCTGAACGGCATGAAATGCCATCTCAGTCTACAGAGATTTCCCAGTATTTCTCTGTTGCAATCGGGAGATCACAATATTACTATGGTATAAATACAGCACTACAGCATACAAAAGAGAGAGATCGACTTAGAAAGTCATTTACCTGTTTAATAATGATTTGATCAGCTGTGGTTTGAAATGACGCTGTTTTTCTCTAAGGGCTTATTATGCGGTCTGTCACCATCTTGTGGATGAACATCGTCAACCATCTTTGCTCAAAGACAGGCTAATGGCCGCCGACACGCTGTCTCTCAGAAATTATAAATATTTTCAAATAGGCACTATCCTTATAAATAAACTGCATAGTTGCAATCTAAACAACTACATTCTCGAATAAAAAAGCCTTAAAAGTACATTATGTTGCCCAACAGCTGCAATATTTGTCAAACTGTAGAGTGTCCTCTGCTTGTTGCTGTATGTGGGCGGAGTAATACACAAGGGTGAAGGGTTAAGAGGCTGGACGAGTGCTGTTACTGGCAGAATATCGCATGGCTATCAGCCAATCAGATTCAAGAACCAGACAGAACTGTTGTATATATATATATATATATATATATATATATATATATATATATATAGTTAGTCTGGATAGTTTGATATTTAGTTATATATTTAGCAGTCTGGATAGTTCGAACTGCTGAGCGAATCACTGGTACAATCCTCCCTACTCTCCAAAAACTGTACTTATCCAGAGCAAGCAGAAGGGCTGCCAAAATCACTCTGGACCCCTCACACCCAGCACACTGCCTCTTTGAACTTCTACCTTCTGGTCGACGCTACAGAGCACTGTGCACCAGAACAGCCCGACACAGAAACAGTTTCTTCCCTCAGGCAATCCATCTCATGAACACTTGATGATAGTAATTGTGAAACAAACATCACTACTTTTTATACACATATACACTTATTTATTTAACAATACTTTACATGCCAATTTGCACATAACAGCTGCACATATAACGTTGTATATAGTAATATACCTGTACATACACTTGTCAATTTGTATATTTGCATTCACTATTTACTGTAAAATATATTTATTATGTTTTTTGTCCTGTCTCTGTCATTCTGTTGCACTGTAGAAGCTCTGTCACCAAAACAAATTCCTCATACCTGGCAATAAAGCTCTCTCTGATTCTGATATTTATTTATTTATTTATTTATATTTTTTGCTGTACTTTGAATCAAATAAATGCAGGCTTGGTGAAAAAGAAACCATCCTGCTCTAAAGCTTTTGACTGGTAGTGTATTTTATATAATGCAGAATAATAACAGGAATGGCATGCTAGTAAACTATTCTGAGCGTACCCTAATTGCACTTGAATGCCTGATGTCGCTCAGCGAGTGAATGAGGGCCGAAAGCCTATGAAGACGCCCTCTAGTGGAGCACAGCACAGAACAGAACACAAGAGGAAACTGCATGTTGGAGGTGACGGACGTTGGGAAGACCGGAGGGAAATGGACTCTAAATGTCAGGTGGATTAATAATGGTTCTTATCTGCCTCTTCTTTCCTCCTCTCTGTCCCTCCTTTCCTCTCTCTTCCTCTGAAAAACAACTTTCTTTCCAATGGCACATACTTCATAAGGTGGGAGCGGTTGAAACAAGAAGCAAACATGAATGCGTTTAGAGGAGAAAGTCAATGTGTGTGTGTTACAATGGGTGGAGGGGACCAAAGGGATGACCTGTGAGTCCAAATCACTGACTAACTACTGACCCTCGTGTCCCACTATTAATAACTGTCTCCCAGCTCACACACATGCACATGACTATTGCACTTGAGTGTGTGTGCATTGGTTTAGTTATACTTTAAGCTTAAAAATGCCCTATAATGCACTATAAAAAATGACCGTAATTTCAATGATAAAAAAATGTAAAAATCCATAACAGGTTATACGTTTCTCTAATATATACAGTTAATAACAGTATATTGACTTTCCCAGAATTCCCTGCATGACACTTCACTTGCATGACTTTTTTCCTCATCAGTGATCTACACTACCTGACAAAAGTCTTGTCGCCTATCCAAGTTTTAGGAACAACAAATAATAACTTGACTTCTAGTTGATCATTTGGTATCAGAAGTGGCTTATATGAAAGGCAAAGGCCTCTAGATTACGCTTATTTTACCACAATAAAATATGATCATGTCTTGATTTTTAATTATTTAATTAGGACAGTAAGGTCTGACTTTGCTTAGACAAAAGTCTTGTCACTTAACAGAAATAATGTCCAGTATAGAATATAAAGTCATGGTGCAGTGGAAGAAGAATGAATATTGTGTCAGACTCCCATGAGCTTGGAGGACTGCATCCATACATCTCTGCAATGACTCAAATCACTGATTAATAAAGTCATCTGGAATGGCAAAGAAAGTGTTCTTGCAGGACTCGCAGAGTTCATCAAGATTCTTTGGCTCCACCTTCAATGCCTCCTCCATCTTACCCCAGATATGCTCAATAATGTTCATGTCTGGTGACTGGGCTGGTAAATCCTGGAGCACCTTGACCTTCTTTGCTTTCAGGAACTTTGATGTGGAGGCTGAAGTATGAGAAGGAGCGCTATCCTGCTGAAGAATTTGCCCTCTCCTGTGGTTTGTAATGTAATGGGCAGCACAAATGTCTTGATACCTCAGGCTGTTGATGTTGCAGATCTCTCGCACGCCCCCATACTGAATGTAACCCCAAACCATGATTTTTTCTTCACCAAACTTGACTGATTTCTGTGAGAATCTTGGGTCCATGCAGGTTCCAGTAGGTCTTCTGCAGTATTTGTGATGAATGGGATGCAGTTCAACAGATGATTTATTGGAAAAATCCATCTTCTGCCACTTTTCCAAATGATCAACTAGAAGTCAAGTTATTATGTGTTGCTCTTACAACTGGGATCCATGACAAGACGTTTGTCAAGTAGTGTACATTAGACTTTTATGTTACATCTAATGTTGATAAATAATGTTTATTGCATTATTTTATTTTCTTTAACTTCAAAATACTGGTGTATAATACTATAAATGTATGAAACATGGTAGTTTACCATAAAATGTAAACAATCCTTTTACAGTTTCTACCACATTTATTAACAGTAAAGCTCTGGCAACCACATCTACCATTTTTTACCGTAAATTATAGAGATTTCTTTTACAATGTGACAACAGTCATCCTTAATGGTGCAACCAAATCTTAAAAATGAATGTTGGTTGGTTAGGTTGCTAAAAACTGGCGGCTAAAAGCACTAAGCATGATCAGATGTTGGCTGGTTTTGCGGATGTTTTCAGCTAATCAAGGTGGGAGACCAGCCTTCAGCACTGTAAGATTAGTTCTCAGCTAACAGAGGACATTCTCAGTACTGGCTAACCTTCTGGTAAAGTTCTCCTCAGATATGAACAAGCATTCTTCCAGTAACAAGAATATAATGTTCATTCAAAGCTGCATTTGTTCCTTCCTTTATTACTACTAGTTTCAAAATGTCCAGTGAACATGTTTTCCTCTGACCTGTGCTTTTCAGCTAATCAGGCTACGATGCAAACAAACGGTCCGGTTTAAGTTCTGGCAAGATTCTCATAAAATATATGAATAAATGTTCCAATGACAATATTACAGTGTGCTCAGAGTTTTCTATCTTTAATGATGCAAAACGTTTTTGGTGCATATTTGTTTTCCTGAATCATTTTACACATTTGTTTAACTTTCAAAACTCAGAAGTAACATTTCCACAATGTTTGCACATGGAAGCCATTTCTTTATGATTCATTCAACTTTAGCATAACCAACATTTCTTATTAAATAAATAAAAAACTGGACGTGTTGAACATTCAGAAACAAGCCTTTAACAACTTAAATAGAATGTTGCTGAGCTAGTCTCGCTTGAGGTCTATATAAAACAACAGATGTCTATGGTATGTCCTCATTTAGATAGCTAAGTAAAAGTGCGTGTGTGTGTGTAAAAGAGAGAGAGAGAGAGAGAGAGAGAGAGAGAGAGAGAGAGAGAG
>CAIGQV010000910.1:1117845-1129694 GCA_903798115.1 Danio jaintianensis
GCAACCATGTAGCAACACCCTAGCAACCACCTGAACATTCTAGTAACTTGAAGGAATGAATGTGTAGGAAGGAATGTGTAAATTTTTACCAACCAAATAGCAACACCCCAGCTAACAACCTGAACATTCTAGCAACCTCAAAGCAATGTGAAAAATACTAGCAAGCACATGGCAACAACCTAGCAACCACCCTAAACATTCTAGCAATCTTGAAGCAATGTGGAAAACTTTAGCAACCACATAACAACACCCTAGCAACCACCTGACCATTGTAGCAACCTTAAAGAATGTGGAAAACATTAGCAATCACATAGCAACCACCCTGTACATCCTAATAAACTTGAAGCAATGTGTAAATCATAAGCAACCACATGGCAACACCCTAGCAACCACCCTGAACACTCTAGCAACATTGAAACAATGTGGGAAAATGTAGCAACTACATAGCAACACCCTAGCAAGCACATCAACATTTTAGCAATCTCAAAGCAAAGTGAAAAACCTTAGCAACCACCCTGTACATTCTAGCAACCTCAAAGCAATGTGTAAATCTACAGCAGCCATATAGCAACACACAAGAAGGTCGCTGGTTCAGGTCTCGGCTGGGTCAGTTGGCATTTCTGTGTGGAGTTTGCATGTTCTCCCCGTGTTGGCGTGGGTTTCCTCCGGGTGCTCCGGCTTCCCCCACAGTCCAAACACATGCGCTATAGGGGAATTGAATAAACTAATTGGCCGTAGTGTATGAGTGTATGGGTGTTTCCCAGTGCTGGGTTGCGGCTGGAAGGGCATCTGCTGTGTAAAACATATGCTGGAATAGTTGGCGGTTCATTCTGCTGTGGCGACCCCTGATTAATAAAGGGACTAAGCCGAAGGAAAATGAATGAATGAATGAATGAAAATATTCAATATCCAGAATCATAAAAAACCCACACCTCACGAATCTGTGAGTGTAAAGTAGTGTAGTTTTAGTAGTAGTAAAGTAATTTTACAATAGAGATAAAGCCTCTATACATTTCAAAAAGTCCTATTTCATATTCATATATTTACATAAACGCTGCATAAATAAATAAAGGACAGACACATTATTTCCAGCTATACTCCATGAGGACCTGTTGCTTATATCTAAAGTAGTGAACACACACACACACACACACTACTGTCACCAACAACCTGTAATCCTGGCAGTCTCCGGGCCAGCTGAGTCAGCGGGAAAAGCAGAAGGATTGAGAGAGAAACAGACTGTTCTGGAGGCGAAGCGTTGGAAAGATTGTGCCGGCCAAACCCAGAGGAAGGTGTACGGTAATGCTGGAGGAGGAAAGAATGCTAAATATGTGCGTGAGAACACAGGGCTGACCTGAGACCTGCAGGAATTATGGGAAAAAAACATCTCCCACCGACCCACAGGAAACACACACACCCTCCATCACACACACACACACACACACACACACACACACACACACACACACACACACACACACACACACACACACACACGGTCTGCTCCAGCCAGACGCGCAGAGGTCACACACACTCACACATATTCATATACACCCTCGCCATGACACGCAGCGAACACGTCTGACAGACAACAACACACCCTGCACCAGATGGACACACACACACACGGTATATATGTGGTCAGTGACTGGAGAAAAACAGACATGGATGAATCACAGCGATAGTGCCAAGAACACGTCCATATTTCACACAAACATTCATTAATTTTCCTTCGGCTTAGTCCCTGATTATCAGGGGTCGCCACAGCGGAATGAACCGCCAACTTATCCAGCATATGTTTTACACAGCGGATGCCCTTCCAGCCACAACCCAATACTGGGAAACACCCATACACTCTCACATTGACACACACTCATACAATTTCATACAAGTTTATTCAATTCCCCTATAGCGCATGTGTTTGGACTGTGGGGGAAACTGGAGCACCCGGAGGAAACACACGCCAACACGGGGAGAACATGCAAACTCCACACAGAAATGCCAACTAACCCAGCCGGGACTCGAACCAGCGACCTTCTTGCTTTGAGGCGACCGTGCTAACCACTGAGCCACCATGCCACCCTTAAAATAAATACAGCTAAATATTGTGCATTAACAAAAAAAAATGTCTATTTTTAGGATTATTTTAGGATACATTTCCTGCGTCTGATGTGCTTTTGAGACATTATAATGCCCTGCCCTACATGAATTTGCAATAAAAATTAGCAATTCTAATTAGCCTAATTGAATAAATTAATTATTCATAAACTTTCACAACGCTAAATAAATAAATGTCACTTCATAGAAAAGTAGAATTCATTGAGATATATTTATTATTTATACAATTAAAATATTATATTAGTATTACTATAATATAATTATTATTTTTTAAAAATTCACTTTGTAGAAAAAAGTCCAAATAAATGAATGTAAAATAAATATGAAAAAGGTCAATTATAATAAAAATAATAATACACTAATATTATTTTTAAGAATACTAAGTAATATTTTTGTTATTATTATTATAGTATTCAGTCATGATGTAATACAGAAAAAATGAGATTTTCCCCACACTTTATTATGTTATATTATTATATTTAGTATGCAAATAGTATTTACTATTATTATTTATTATTACTCTTATAAATAAAAAAAACTAATAAATTATGATTTTTTTCACTTTATGGAATTTAGAATAGTAAAAACAATAATAATTTTGATGATAAATATTGATAAAGATAAACATAATAATTGTAATAATAATAGTAATAATAATGGTGGTTCATTCCGCTGTGGCGACCCCAGATTAATAAAGAGACTAAGCCAAAAAGAAAATGAATGAATGAATAATAATAATAATATACACAAAACAATTTAAAATATTAACATTTTTTAAATTTTTTGTTATTATTATTATTATAGTATTCAGTCATGATGTAATACAGAAAAAATGAGATTTTCCCCACACTATATTATGTTATATTATTACATTTAGTATGCAAATAGTATTTACTATTATTATTTATTATTACTCTTATAATAAAAAAACTAATAAATTATGATTTTTTTTCCACTTTATGGAATTTAGAATAGTAAAATAATTTTGATGACAAATAAATATTGATAAAGATAAACATAATAATAGCAATAATAATAATCCTAATAATCAAAACATTTAGAATAGTATTTTTTATATTTGTTATTATTATTATTATTATTATTATAGTATTCAGAATTGTATAATTGCATTCAGACATGATGTAATAAAGAAAAATAAGATTTTTTACTAAATTGAAATTAAAATGAGAAATTTTGAAAACATTTAAATAAATAAATATTGAAAAGCAAAAGAATAAAAATACACAAAAAGTGAAGAATATTAACTTTTAAGATTTGCTATTATTAAAAAGATTTTTCCCCATTTTAATAATATAAATGTATGAATGAATATTTACAATCACAAACATTACCTAATTTCTCCATGCACCACTACAGTACATATAAATCCTGGTTTTTAACCTTTGATGTGGTGTGAAACACGACCTGGACATCTGTTCCTGCGACTCGCCTAAACACACACACACACACACACACACACACACACACACACACACACACACACACACACACATGCACACACATCTGTAACATCCAGCCCTGAAAAAATTCACCAGACGGCCACTTTTGCCACAGCGTTCAGACTGAATCCAGGTCATATTGCTCTGCAGTGAAAAACCGCAGCTCCATCACACACTTTTCAGCACAGCAAACCACAACGCCACCGACACACCACAGCCAGAGCCACAGTGTAAAACAACGACTTCTGACACACACACACACACACACACACTCTCAGCCCATGACAACACGCCGATAACACGTGGCGTTTCTCATATGCATGTGGTTGAAATGGGCTGAATCGCCTTGCAGAAGTCCACATTCCCAGACAAACACTCCGCTGGCTGTAAAAGGCTGGAGGAATTGTTGGAAATGTGGGAAAGTCTCTCGAGGTTCGCCAGGAGCCGAGAAACAGGTGCAGAGCGGCAGGCCCACGTTTGGGATTGTTTGCGAATGCTGGGAAAAAAGACATGTTTATGACATTCAGACCTTTCCTGAACCCGGCCCGTGCTGCTTTCTGCATTCCTCTCACGAAAACTAATATCCTCCTAATTAAATCAAAATAATATCCTCATCATCTTTAAAGGGCACCTATTATGCCGAAGTCACTTTTATAAAGGGTTTAAACACAGCTGTGTGGCAACAGTGTGTGAATATAACCAGCTTCATATTTAATTAAATTTTTTATAATCACACTTCATAAACACTTTGATTGACATTCTCCCTTCGTACATGTCATCAGAGGGAGAAAGCCCCGCCCATTAGTGACCATCTCTTCCTCATTAGCATAGGACGTTAGTCTTGTTTTTGAATCTGCCACTATGCTGACACATAGGCATTTGTAGCTCCGCCCTCTTTTGAAAAGAGCACAATCTCATTTGAATTTAAAGCGACAGTCACCAAAATGGCACAATTAGGATCAAAGCCTAAAAAGGCAGACTCGAAGAGTTATAAAACATTATTTGTGTGATATTTTGAGGTGAAACTTCACACATTCACTCTAGGGACATCAGAGATATATTTTAGATCTTGTAAAAAGGGGCATAATTGGTCTCCTTTAACAAAAACAACAACATTTGCATTTGAAGGGACATAGATAAAACATGTGACAAGATATGATGAATGGTCGTATGTTGAGGTGAATATTCACAGACACAATCTGGGGATACCAGAGATTTATTTTACAAAATGTCCTTTTTAAGTGACACTACACTTATGCTGGCTTGAGAAAGCCAACATATTGTTATCCTACTTAAACCTATTATTATTATTATTATTATTATTATTCTGTCTTCTTAGACCAATTCTATCTCCTCCTAGGGCTTTAGCTACAAGCCCCAGATTTGGCCAAAAGCTGTGTTCTGCATTAGATTTTGTTAGTTTATCTTTTTTTAGATTTATCAGACTTATAGTTTACCAATAAATAATTTTCAAGCATTATATTTGTAAAAATATGGCAAGCCATTTTTTACTGATATGGCAAGTCATTTTTGCATGTATCGCTTTCGCACTTATCACCTATTTTACCTCTTTTACAAGCCTTTGGTGTCTCCAGAATGTGTCTGTAAAGTTTCAGCTCAAAATACCCATCAGATCATTTATTATAGCCTCCAGAATCTGCCCATTTTGCTGTCTGAGTACATTGTAGCTGTTTTTGTAGCCTGTGGCGTTAAATGCAAATGAGCTGCTTCTCCCCGCCCACCGCTCCCACGTGCGTGTCTGCTTCTCATCATGCGTTACATCAGACAAACAGCACAGTGACAGAGACAGACTCGATGAAGCTGAAATACAGCTCATTAGTCAAAAATACCAAGTACGTTTATTTCATGTATTTGTGCTGGAGTTTATTCAAGCCTTTCTGAAATGATGAGTCTCACACAAATACCGTTTGCAGTACACACACAGCGTTTACTGACACCATGTGGTCGTTGTGATTATAGCGGTTAAGAATTACATCGATTTTACTGTCTTTATCACAAACGCTCTGTTTTAAAACGTTTTAAACTTATAAAACTTATAGAAATCACAGAGAGTTGGAACAAATATTTTAATCTCAGTTTATTTGCAACAAATGTTCTGTGGACGTGTGTACATGTTATTATAGAAACATGGCGCCTGTCAATCAATTCAGTGGGCGGGGAAAACCGCACTCCTCCGTCACGTTGCGGTGGGCCTCAAAACCACTGGGATTTGGGTCCTATTTTAACTTCAGGAAATTAAAAAAAAGAGACTTGTTGGGTTTATATCACACCAATATGACAGTGGACACACTATACATACAGATAGTTCTATCCAAACAGCTTACAAAAGTTGATTTTCATTGTAGGTGCCCTTTAAAGTCTGTGTGAACCTGAAGTTGCTCAGACTTTTCTTTCAATATGTTGATGTACCTCCAACTGAAGCGGAATATTAAGTAGGGGGCAGCGCTTTCTTTTTGCGCATCATTCAGCGGTAAGAGGGGCGTGGTTAAGAATATTGTGGCTGAAGTCGTCAAACTGACATCATCAGAGAAGGAGCCAATCCAAATGCAGAAGCAAATGCTCAGACTTTGATTGAAGATTACTAAAACTAACTTTTTTTCGGTGGATTTTTTTTTTCAGATGAATTGTTCACCTAAAGAATAACAATGTGCGCTAGCAAAATGAACATTGTAAATTTAGATTTCGCATGAACACAAAGTTGTCGAGTCTGATGAAGACATTTGCAGAACAGTATTTTTTGTTTGTTTTTGAAGGTTTCTCTTTCTTTCTCGTGCACTCAGACAGTTGCAGCGTGTCCCGCTCTGCCAGGGAATGTGACATCACCACATTTTTGAGGCCAAACACACACTTCATATAAATGTAAGAATTAAAATGTAATCCAGACAATAACACACACACACACACACACGAGCGTGCGCACATGCATATTTATGTGCATGCCGTCTAGCGCACAATAGAGAGCAAGTGAGCGCTGCATCCTCTGCTGACTCCTGCTATTGCCCAAGAGGGATTGTTTGTGTGGTTTCCAATAGCAACCAGAAGGGAGTGATGGGTAGGGCATGTACTGATGATACAGAGCTGTAATTTTTTTTTGGCTCTGTGTGTAAGTGTGTGTGTGCATGTGTGTCTTTGAAGATTAAATGCTTGTGACATGCACGCATGAACTACTGGACTGGAAGTGGAGAATTAACCCTGCTCTCTGCCCTCTTTCTTTCTCTCTCTCTCTCTCTCTCTCTCTCTCTCTCTCTCTCTCTCTCTCTCTCTCTCTCTCTCTCTCTCTCTCTCTGTTTCTTTCCTCTCTGATGGTTTTACCAGAGTTGTGACTCATTGGGCATGTAGCCATAACATGCGATTTTGAAAGAGAGGAAAGGTGAAAAAGTGTAGAGTTTGGAAGAATTGCTTGTAAACGTAGTTATGCTTTACTCTGTACTAGTGACTAGTTTAATGTGCAAATATCTAAACATTTCTAAATCAAGATACAGTCAGAATTATTCGCCCTCCTGTATATTTTTTCCCCAATTTTTGTTTAATGGAGAGCAGATTTTTTCAACACATTTCTAAACATAATAGTTTTAATAACTCATTTCTAATAACTGATTTCTTTTCTCTTTACCATGATGACAGCACATAATATTTGACTAGATGTTTTTCAAGACACTAGTATTCAGCTTAAAGTGACATTTAAAGGCTTAACTAGGTTAATTAGGCAAGTTAGGGTTATTAGGCAAGTCATTGTATAACGATGGTTTGTTTTGTAGACAATCGAAAACAAATATTGCATAAGGGGGCTACTCAATGCATTTAGGCATGTAGACATGGTCAAGACGATCTACTGCAGTTCAAAGCGAGCATCAGAATGGGGAAGAAAGGGGATTTAAGTGACTTTGAACGTGGCATGGTTGTTGGTGCCAGACGGGCTGGTCTGAGTATTTCAGAAACTGCTGATCTACTGGGATTTTCACACACAACCATCTCTAGGGTTTACAGAGAATGGTCAGAAAAAGAGAAAATATCCAGTGAGCGGCAGTTCTGTGGGCGCAAATGCCTTGTTGATGCCAGAGGTCAGAGGAGAATGGCCAGACTGGTTCCAGCTGATAGAAAGGCAACAGTAACTCAAATAACCACTCGTTACAACTGAGGTCTGCAGAAGAGCATCTCTGAACACACAACACGTCCAACCTTGAGGCGGATGGGCTACAGCAGCAGAAGAACACACCGGACGCCACTCTCAATCCAATACAGCACCTTTGGGGTGTGGTGGAACGGGAGATTCGCATCATCAATGTGCAGCTGACAAATCTGCAGCAACTGCGTGATGCTATCATGTCAATATGGACCAAAATCTCCAAGGAATATTTCCAGTACTTGTTGAATCTATGGCAGGAAGGATTAAGGCAGTTCTGAAGGCAAAAGCGAGTCCAACCCGGTACTAGTAAGGTGTACCTAATAAAGTGGCCGGTGAGTGTATTTCTGATGTCTGTGAATCAAGTATTCGCTGAGATTCCAGTGTGTTTGTTGACCACAGAAGCTGCCGTAAAAGCACACGTCTGGTCCGAGCTTCTGACCTGGTGAAACGTCAGTCTATCGCGATCGATGATTGGCTCCTGTACCAGTAGGCGCGGCTTCATTCGCCATATTGACCGTTACACTTTTCCCCATTCAAAACTATACAAGTGGCACGTCTTGTGTATTCTATAGTCTTTGAGTTCACTTAATGGCCACCAGTGTCACTAATTTTAATAAATGTTTCCGGAAGCAAGATCGTTTATCTTTTGTCATGTTGTTTCTCAAATATTCTTATTATATATTTAAATATATTAAAAACATAGATGATATGATTTCTAAAAGTGATTACTTGAACAATTGTTTCTTAAATTTCTGTTCCAGACTTGCTGCTGTGATGCTGTTTGTTGTCAGTGTATATTTTCTAAGTTGATTTTCGTGTGCATACAGGTGTTTTTCAGGCGAATCTCTATGATCGAGTGCGTCTGTGGGATTTCTGTATAACAAAAATGCCGTGTCTGATCACTCAGCATTGTAACACTCTCCGTCAAGAACACACATGATTTGGGGAATCATTACTCCTGGAGCACGAATGCCGCAGGATGACGCAAACTTTACAAGTTTAATACTCTGAGTTAGAAATTTGTTTAAAACATCACTTATACAAACAGCGCTTATAATTCTGTCTCTGTCTTGAAGTTGGCCCGTGGTTGTTAATTAATTGGGTTCAAAGAAAACACAAAGACACGTTGAGTTTACTCAGCAGAAAATCAGCAGCATTGGTCTTCCCCAGGGTCAATTTGTTTTCTTGGTAATTGTTGTCACTCCCTCCAGTAGAAACCATCTGTCATCTCTCTCTCTCTCTCTCTCTCTCTCTCTCTCTCTCTCTCTCTCCTCCTCTCTCCTTTTTTAGGCCGATCACAGGATAATTTCTGACAGATGAAACATTTAGCATGTCTAAACCAGCATCCATCAGCAACTTTAAACATGATTTCTGAGCTCCTTGGCTCCTCAGATCAGTATCACTGATATACTTGCATTCGTATGTTTTTATTTTTCAATTCATTTAAAATGTTGTTGGTTAGCTCATCCATCAACATGATTGCTGCATGAGTCCTGAAAGATGTAATGAAGACCACAACTTCCATGATTCCACACTGCCATCTAAATACATCTTTGTTTGTTGTGAATACGCGCCCTCTAGTGGAGAACATCACACACTGTGCCTTTTGTTTTATTAGTTTTTGTCATTTGTATGTTTTTAATTACTATTTTAGGTCACACTATATTTTCAGATGTCCTTGTTACACATGCCCCATGTATTTACTATAGTAATTACAATCAATTATCTATAATTGCATGCAACTAACCCTCATATTCTAACCATATAGTAAGTACATGTAATTAGTTTATATTATGTAGTAGTTAAATGAATAGTTACACTCTAACAAGGACACCTTAAAATAAAGTGTAACTCTATTTACTTTATTATTTGTCGTTTTTAAATGCGACTTATTGTGCAAAAATCAGATTGTGTTACAACAGTGTGCGAATATAACTAGCTTCTATTGATAAACTTATTAATTCACCTGATTAATTATAATCACACTTGAAAGGCGACATGGTGGTTTGGTAGTAAGCACTGTTGCCTCACAGCAAGAAGGTCGCTGGTTCGAGTCCTGGCTGGGCCAGTTGGCATTTCTGTGTGGGGTTTGCATGTTCTCCCCGTGTTCGTGTGAGTTTCCTCCGGGTGCTCCGGTTTCCCCCACAGTCCAAACACATGCGCTACAGGTGAATTTAATAAACTAAATTGGCTGTAGTGTATGTGTGTGAATGAGTGTGTATGGATGTTTCCCAGTACTAGGTTGCAGCTGAAAGGGCATCCGCTGTGTAAAACATATGCTGGATAAGTTGGCGGTTCATTCCGCTGTGGCGATCCCTAATGAATAAAGGGACTAAGCCGAAGGAAAATGAATGAATGAATGAATAATCACACTTGATAAAACCAGTCTGCAGAAACACTTTGATTGACATTCTCCATTCGTACGTGTCATCAGAGGGGGAAAGCCCCGCCCATTAGTGACCATCTCTCCCATATTAGCATAAACAGCCCTGAGAGAGAAGCATTCGTCCGCTATTACAGTTTTGAATCTGCCATTATGCTGACACAGGTGTTTATAGCTCCACCCTCTTTTAAAAAAAGAGCACAATCTCATTTGAATTTAAAGCGACAGTCACCAAAACACCACAATTTGGTTCAAAGCCTAAAAGGGGCAGTTTCAAAGAGTTATAAAACATTATTTGCGTGGTATTTTGAGCTGAAACTTCACATACACACTCTAGGCACATCAGAGATTTATTTTACATCTTGTAAAAAGGGGCATAAAAATTCCACTATATAATATTCAAATGTATATAAAAGTCAAAATGTTGACATTTAGCAGAAATGAAACGTCTTTATTGTGTCATTTGAATTCATTCATTCATTTTCTTTTCGGCTTAGTCCCTTTATTAATCAGGGGTCGCCACAGCGGAATGAACCGCCAACTTATCCAGCATTTGTTTTACGCAGCGATGCCCTTCCAGCTGCAACCCATAACTGGGAAACATCCATGAACACTCATTCACACACATACACTACGGACAATTTAGCCTACTCAATTCACCTATAGCGCATGTCTTTGGACTTGTGGGGGAAACCAGAGCACTCGGAGGAAACCCACGCCAACACGGGGAGAACATGCAAACTCCACACAGAAACGCCAACTGACCCAGCCGAGGCTCGAACCAGTGACCTTCTTGCTGTGAGGCGAACGTGCTACCCACTGCACCACCGTGCAGCCCCATTTAAATTCAGTTCGTGTTTATTTAATTCTGAAAAAAAATCATGTTTTTAGTTTAATTTAGCGATAATACTAACACTGGCTCAGATTTACACAAATGTTCCAAATGGCCAGTCAAACAAGCACATATTTGCTTCGCTCAATGAGGACACGCAGTAAAAATCCCATTTTTAAAAGGAAAGCTAATTATAATGACTTCACACCAGCCCAAGTGCTAATCCTAAAAGAAAACATTTACATTTCGAAGAGGAAAAAAATCATTAATGAATAGTTTTTCCAATTGAGTCCATTTTTCCCCACACAAATGTTCCCGAATGTCTACATGAGGGAGATTTTGTCCGATTTAGCTCAATTTTGACGACTAATTTCCCCCTAAAGTATCGCTAAGTAAAAACACACACGTTGGCCTCGTGTCCTCATCAAACTCCAAACTCTGCATTCTTTATTAATCAGCAGCTTTTACTCGCATCAAATCTCTGTGTGTGAGTCTACAGATCTGTTCTGTGTGTTATCACCCAAACACACCAGGGATTAAACACACACAAACACACACACACATGCTGGAAGGTCAGATAACTTTCCCATCTCTCCTCATTTTCCTTGAAATAAATCTCTCTGTTCATCAGCTCTTCTAGTCATTTCTCACTGGAGATTGTGCTGCGCTCCTGGGGATGATGAGGATGAAGAGGCTGATGATACAAATCAACTTCCAGTCAAGAGACGGTCAGAAAGTGCTGCCTCCTTCAGGGAAACAGCGGTATTACAGCATTCGCTCAACAGGTATGTTCTGTATGGCTTACTGCTCAAATGAGTTCTGTAATTATACATTATGCATATTGAGCATTATCTATCTATCTATCTATCTATCTATCTATCTATCTATCTATCTATCTATCTATCTATC
>CAIGQV010000910.1:1146106-1165745 GCA_903798115.1 Danio jaintianensis
TCTCTCTCTCTCTCTCTCTCTCTCTCTCTCTCTCTCTCTCTCTCTCTTATTTTTTTTGACCATCTCTGTTTTCTTCCAGAAGTATTGAAGAGAGACAGACAGGGGTTCTGCAAGGTTACCGTGAGTGAGTTTAAATGGAGCTTGTGGTGAAAGTAATGGCACTCTCGCGCCCCGTGGACAATAAGCCGGCGGATGAAACGGGGCTTAAGGGCTCGTGTAATGCATGTTAATGTGACGGGCACCGTGAAATGCGCCGGGGATTATTTATCCAAAAACATTTGTATTCTTCTGTTGAAGAACGGCTGATCCCGGATAGCCGAGCACTAATCCGTCTCTCCGTTAATTAAAAAGAAGTCGAGAGCGGAGGAACTCCTGTTTTTTTCAAATGCAATCATTTCTGCTGGAGCTTTACCATCTGCTGGAGGTTAAGTCTGACAGGAGATTTTATTCTGTGGATATTTAAACCTGGGTGGAGGATTTCACCTCCCCGTAGAGACAAGATCGGAAAACTTGGCTGGAGGGGAAAAGAAATCTGCTTTACTGGTTTGGATTGGTTTACAGTGGTCAGCTTAGTCAAGCTGGAGTTAACCTGGTTTAGTCTAGCTATCCCATAGGCTAGTTGTCCCATAAACTAACCAGCCTGATGGCCAGCAAAGACCAGCAAACCACCTGAGGCTGTTATAATGTCCCCCAGCAAGGTTATTCTCTCGTCCCTCAAGATGTGCTATAATGAACTCCAAGAATGTGTGTGTGTGTGTGCTTGCTTTGTGTGTCTGCTATAAGAGGGAGGGAGAGGGAGGGAGGGAGAGAGAGAGTCGTGCGCGTTCTTAATTAGAACATTCCTCTGAGGATGCTGGTGGGGAGCGCGCATCATCGACTGGTGCATGAAATGGTTTTAGGATCACGAGGATTATCCATGAAAATTAAAGATTAGATTTGGCGAACATGTGTCACTCTTTCAGAAGACACGATTCGGATTTGTCCCATCAAAACAATAACTTCCACAATCCATAATCTTATAAGTCAACCGGTCTGTTTTTTTCTGTAATGTAGTTTGTTTACAAGAACTTATCTCATAACCTACAACCGTCGTTTTAAAGGCCGGAGAACCATCACCGACACTCGAGACAATGTGTTTGTTTTAAATACATCAATGACAACGTAGTCAACAATGATTCATTTTGGAAGCTGCTTTCTAAAACCAGTTGGCTGGGAATGAATGAATGCTGAATATATATCTTAAAGGGAATAAATGACCCCACTGGAGAAGGTCACAGAATTGCTAAGGATTGATGCTTTTCAAAAACAGAAAATGTTACACTGCCATTTAAGAAATACTGAGTATTGATCAGTTTGAACTTTTTTGCATATTCCCGGGCGATTAGGCGTGCCCGTTATCTCGCGAGTTGGTACAGTGAATAATCTCCTTGCTCTCATGTCGCCGTCCACCAATACGATTCCTCGCCTCCACACACACACACACACACACACACACACACACACACACACACACATACACACACACCACCTCCCTCTCGTCTCACACACTCCTCAAAACGTCTAACACACTGAAAAATCAAAGCGCTCGCCTCTCCTGCTCACACAACGCCTGCGCTGCGCGCAAAGCGCGCAACCCAAGAGAGAGTCAAGTTTGCTGCGAGTGCCATTCTCTTTTAAAATCTACCCATGCACTTTTTGAAGATTTTATTTTTCAGGCTGCAAAATAATGCAAGTACTGGTTGTGTACAGAAATTGTTTTTTAAAAACTGATTTAATCTTTCACCTCTGAGCATGACTCTTCTTTGTGAAGACAGCTGAGAATATCTGACTTTAGGAAAATGGACCGGAGGCTTCCGAGGAGGCGATGGACGTTAGCAGGTCAAGTTGTGTGTCTGCTTTTGTGTGCGTGCGCGCTGGACCGGGTTTTAGCACAAATTCGCTATTCAATTCCTGAGGAGTTAGAGCACGGGGCTTTCGTAGGAAATATTGCTGAGGACTTGGGCTTGGACGTGGCTAAATTGTCTTCACGGAGATTTCGGATTGTGTCCGGGGCAAGGAAACAATATTTAGAGGTGAATCTGGAGAACGGGATTTTGTTTGTGAATGAGAAGATTGACCGTGAGGAGCTCTGTGAACAAAGTCCCGTTTGTTTCCTGCACTTGCAGGTGGTCATTGAGAACCCGCTGGAACTGTACCGGGTAGAAGTTGAGATTTTGGATGTGAATGACAACGCTCCCAGTTTCCCGTGGAGCGAGTTTAATTTGGAGATCACGGAGTCTGCTGCGCCTGGCTCCCGGTTCCCGCTCGAGAGCGCACAGGATCTTGACGTGGGCTCCAACTCTCTCCGCTCGTACTTGCTGAGCGCAAATCAACACTTTGTGCTGGACATTCAGACGCGGAATGATGGAAGCAAGTTCGCCGAACTCGTTCTCCAGTCTCCGCTGGACCGAGAGCAGCAAAAGATGCACGAGATGGTGCTCACGGCCGTGGACGGAGGATCTCCGTTGCGCTCGGGCACGGCTCAGATCACGGTAACTGTATTGGACGCAAATGACAACGTGCCGGTGTTCGATCGCTCCGTATACCGGGTCAGTTTGGTGGAGAACGCTCCGAGAGGCACGCTTGTGCTCAAACTGAACGCCACCGACCTGGACGAAGGCGCAAACGGCGAGATCACCTACTCGTTCAGCGGGCATGCGCCTCTGAAGGTGCGGGAGCTGTTTAGCGTGGACTCACACTCGGGCGAGATACGGGTGAAGGGAATAGTGGACTACGAAAGGGCCAGCGTTTACGAGCTCTACGTGCAGGCAAAAGACAAGGGACCCTCCGCCGTGGCCGTGCATTGTAAAGTACTGGTCGATATTCTGGACTTGAACGACAATGCGCCCGAGGTCATATTGACCTCCGTGTCAACACCTGTTCAGGAGGACGCGCCCCCGGGCACCGTGATAGCCGTGATCAGCGTAATGGACCGCGACTCGGGAGAGAACGGGGCTGTGGATTGTCAGATCCCCAAAAACGTGCCCTTCCAGCTGCACTCCTCTTTTAAAAACTATTATACACTAGTGACCAGCGAGTTTCTTGACAGAGAATCTGTCTCGGAGTACAACATCACTCTCACGGCGCGAGATCTGGGCTCGCCCCCGCTGTCCACCAGAAAGACCATTGTGGTTCAAGTGTCTGACATTAACGACAACCCACCGCGCTTCATTCAGCCCTCGTACACAGTATATGTGACCGAGAATAACGCCCCGGGCGCTTCAATTTGCTCGGTGACCGCATTCGATCCGGACTCTAATCAGAACGCGTATTTGTCCTACTCTATCCTGGAGGGTCAGATTCAGGGCATGCCCGTGTCCACTTATGTCTCCATCAACTCCGATAACGGCAACATTTACGCGCTGCGCTCTTTTGATTACGAGCAGCTTCGGAACTTTCAGATCCGCGTGCAGGCGCAGGACGCCGGTTTCCCGCCGCTCAGCAGCAACGTGACCGTCAATGTTTTTGTTTTGGATCAGAACGACAACGCGCCGGTCATTCTGTCTCCGCTGCCGAGAAACGGCACCGTGGCTACCGAGATGGTACCCAGATCTGTGGACGCTGGGTATCTTGTGGCTAAAATCACGGCTCTAGATGCAGACGCGGGACAAAACTCTCGCCTGTCATATCAAGTGCTGCAGGCGACAGATCCCGGGCTTTTCAGCGTGGCTTTGTACACCGGGGAGATCAGGACGATCCGCCGCTTCGTGGACAAAGATGCCATTAGGCAAAGACTCGTCATCCTCGTCAAGGACAACGGGCAGCCACCGCTCTCGGCCACCGTGTCCATCATACTCTCGGTGGTGGACAGCGTGCCGGAGTCGCTGTCTGATTTCGGTGACCTCTCGCTTAGTCCTCAGCCCCCGTCTAACCTCGCGCTCTATTTAATCGTGTCACTGAGCACCGTCTCGCTCATCTTCCTCGTGGCCATCATCGTTTTGGCGGCTGTGAAATGCTACAAAGACCGAGACTCACTCGGCGGCTACGCGCTCTCTTCCCTCGGCGCCGCGTGCTGCAGCTTTGAACCGGAGCCGCCCGCCGAGGTGTTCAAAAAGTCTAATCTCAACCTGCAGATCTCCACCGGCGCGAAAGTGCCCACGAACTGCATGGAGGTAAACAGCAATGCTGGAAATCTCTCTCAAGCTTACTGCTACAAAGTGTGTTTGACGCCCGAATCAGCAAAGAGCGACTTTATGTTTCTCAAGCCTTGCAGTCCCGGTACTCCGAGGAATAACGCGGCGCGAGGAGCGGATAACCTGGCGTTGAGCTCACAGAGCCGCTGCTCATCCGTGAACAACGGAGCCACCACACCGAACGAGGTAAAACTCCACTCACCCTTAACAGTAACTCAATGAGTTTGTCAGCTTATCTACATATTTTGAACCACTTTGTAGTGAAGGGCATCAGAAAAGTGAAATATCGGGGATCGAGATTAATTGGCTAGTGATTATCTATAAATACACAGAATAAAACATTGAGGGCTCTAATTTTTCGGTCAATACACCTGAAGTTAATCAATGACCTTGATTGATAGTGAACGAGCATCTCTAGACAGCAGAATCATCTGGAGAAACAGAGGACAATGCGTGTCTTTCAGCACTGTCTTTAGTTCTTGTGCTCTCTCTCTTTCTCTCTCTCTTTCTCACTCTCTCTCTCTCTCTCTCTTCATATATATATATATATATATATATATATATATATATATACATATCCTACCTGTTCAGAGAGAGAGAAATAGATTTGCTTTTGTATTTTAGTGCGTTTCAGCTTCTGGTCCTAAATGCCAACCTCGTCTCTAACCTTCTAACTAAAGAAGCTTTTTAGTTCTCATCTATTGCATTTAGGCGCAGACATCCTTTGTCAACTACATATCAAGGACGCGCGCGCGCACATGCACTACAAGCTAATTATCCTGTGCACAATGGCAGACGGACGCTGACTGGTTTCTTCTATAATGGACCTGGGAAATGAAAGCATTAGGGAGCAAGCAGGAGCCGATGGAGACGTGTCGCGCCTGTAGATTCTGCCACTTTGCCCTCATAGAATGAAAACCAGACAGTGTGGAAGAAAGTGTGTGTGTGTATGTGTGTGTGTGCGCGCGCTAGTGTGTGTGTTCTCTTAATATCCACTAGGTGGAAACGTCAGGCTGTAATGTAAACGTGCTCACTTCCGTGATTATTCAATTGTCAGGGTGACCTGTTGTCACCTTGCTTTGGGTCAGTGAACTTCATATAGCTTAACAAATAAACTCGTCTTATTCACGGGTTACAATCTGTTATCTCCATAAGATCTGTGGTTTCATAAAAGCGTTAATATTATAATAAGAATAATTATAATAAACATATCGGTGTGTGTATACAGTACATTGATCTACATGATGGTTTTAAAAAAAGCTCCAACAGTTTGTGTGTAGTGAGAACAACCGAGCAGATCTTAAACAGGATTTCATCTGGGAATATGTTAAAGCTGGAAAATATAAATTCACCACGGAAAACGCGCACGCACGGGAGGCTCTAAAATAAAACAAGGAATTAAATTAGATTGAATTCGTCCTGCAGTTAAACGCGTTTTCCAAATTAATTTCCTGCCCGCTGCGGTTTCCTTTGAAGATTAAAATCGTATGTCGGTGTTCTAATTATCTGCGGAAGGTATTTTGAAGAACGGTTCTAATAATAAGCTTACATGGAGCTCTCCTTATGAAAGTCTCTAAGCGAATTAATAGAGCGTGGAATCCATACTTTCTCTCTCCCTCTCTCGCTTTGACATGGAATAAATAACACCCCCATATCCCTCCTCCTCCTCCTCCTCTTCATCCTCCACCCCCGCCGCGTCTCGGAGGATGAAAGAGAAGACCGTGACACTACAGTCATTGCTCAAGGCGCCACTGCTCCAAATCAAATGACGTGCACTTCACACTTTGTCCACCAGGAGGCGTTCAGGATTCCTTTTAAGGGGACCTATTATGTTAAAATCACTTTTATAAGGGGTTTAAACACAGTTATGTGGCAACAGTCTGTGGATTTAACTAGCTTCTAATAGTACAACTGTGTTAATTTAACTTTTTATAATCACACTTGATTAAAAAAGTCTGCAGAAACACTTTGATTGGCATTCTCCCTTTGTATGTCATCATCAGAGGCGAAAGCCCCGCCCATTAGTGACGATTTTTTTTCTCCCATTAGCATAGGATGTTAGTCTTGTTTTAGAATCTGCCACTATGCTGACTCATAGGCATCTGTAGCTCCGCCCTCTTTGGAAAAGAGCACAATCTCATTTAAATTTAAAGCGACAGTGTGGCACAATTAGGATCAAAGTCTAAAAGGGGGTAGTTTCAAAGAGTTATAAACATTATTTGTGCGGTATTTTGAGCTGAAACTTAACATACACACACTTTAGGGACATCAGAGACTTATTTTACATCTTGCATTAAAAAATGGCAGAATAGGTGCCCATTAATGCTTGAGGAAAATCAGCAGTCAAAACTTTCGCCAATTGCAAGTAAAATTGACAAATAACCATGACGTTTGTAATCCACCCGATTTAACTTGACAGAAATGTTTTAAATAATGTAATGAAAGCCAAAATCAAACAAAAAGTACCTTTTAATAATGTGTCGGTGCTCTTTGGGTAAGGGCTTCATCAGAATAAACAGCAAATATCAGTCCAAGGCACTCGAAAATTGTGGAAAAAATATTACAATTTTTCGAGTGCCTGATTTTTGCTGTTTAAAGTTCTGAAAGCATTTCAAAGATGTGGTTTCCCCCATGTTTCTCCTTCTTCATACGCCATTTTCTGTGTTGCAGCTGAAACAAGCAAACACCGACTGGGCCCTGACCAAAAATCAAACATCTTCTGTGAAAAGGTAAAACACACTTATTTCTTTATTATCTATAACTCCGTATACATGCCACAGAAATGATTATTATTTAATAGCAATAACACAATGTAATACAGTACTCTTCAGTGCTGAAATAACAGAGGATTGCAGCAGATACAGGACAGTAATTGATTCAAATCCCTAATGCAGGAGTGCCCAAACGTTTTCGTATAAACTGCCAAAAACCAAATAAACCAAACTATTTTACATTAAAGTTGCCATGGGTAATTTCCTAATTTATTAGAAAACATGGTAACACTTTAGTTTAGGTCACAGTTTACAGCGGGGGTGCCCAAACTCGGTCCTGGAGGGCCGGTGTCCTGCAAAGTTTAGTTCCAACCACAATCAAACACACATGGGCTAGCTAATCAAGCTCTTACTAGGCTTTCTAGAAACATCCATGCAGGTGAGTTGAGGCAAGTTGAAGCTAAAATCTGCAGGACATCGGCCCTCCAGGACCGAGTTTGGGCACCCCTGCTTTACGGTATTAACAAACCATTAACTACCACTACTAGCTTAATAAACTACTAATTAGCTGTTTATGAATAGTTAGTAAGGTAGAAGTCGGGTTTAGGTTTGGGTAGGATTAGGGATGCAGAATAAGATCATACTTTATAACTACTAATGAACAGTTAATATCTAGGCAGGTAATAAGCCAGTAGTAATTAGCATGAATTGTGACCTAAACTAAAGTGTTACCGAAAACATTACTTTAAACCGTATTAAATGATGCAGTAGAACATTTAAAATGATAACTTATTGCAATAAAAACATGAACAGTCACATTTATAACACAGTGGAGTTCAATGCTGAATACACTAGTCAAGCAGAATCTGCCTTTGACTTGATTTGTCCTCTATCGGTCGGATGACAGTATGCACATTTAAACTAAATCTGATTAATTTACACCATTTAATTGAGACATTTGATTTCATTTAGCTTTTAACAATAAACCAAAAGGTTACATTAGATTTGGAATTGACAGTCTCTAAACCATCTCTATCATTCTTCCTCTGTTCCCAAGAGAGCCAAATCAAAGGTTACCATGGGCCAACTTTGGCGCACGGACCCTTTGGGCATCTCTGATCTAATGTAATATCTACACGAATATCTAAATGTTAAAAAATTATTAAAAAAAGTTTAAAATGTAAGTTATTTATGCCTTTTCTTGGCATACCAAGGCTGCACTTATATTTTGAAATGTTTTTATGACGTCAAAGCTGAATTTCCAGCATCATTAATAATTTAATGCATTAATAATTTAATTAATATGCTGATTTGCAGCTTTAGAAAGATTTCATATTGCACATCTTGAAGACATTTCATCGTATTTGTGGGGAAACTGCGATGTTTTACAGTTTTGTCAAAAGTTACATTATAAGTTCATGTTAAATTAATCAAAAGTGACAATGAAGACATTTATAATGTTACAATAATTAGAATAAAGTGGTTCACTTATTTAAAATATAAATAATACAACACAAATACTGTTTCAATTGTATAAGGTAAATGCAGTCTTAGTGAGCAGAAGACAAAAACAATCACAAAACCTTTTTAGCATCCAAACTCTTAGAAATAAAAACACATTTTAAACTAATTAATTTAATGAATTAGGTGTTTCTTATTTAATTAAAGTTAATTCCAAATGAGGTTTTATCATTTGGCCAAAGATCTTTCATGCATGATTTTGTTGATTGCATGCTCTGGATTATTAAAATATCTATCTATATCTCAGGTTGGCCTAATTTCTCATCCTCATCATCTGTTTGCAGTTGTAACTCCATAAATATGGACGGCACTCTGGTGCGTAAAGCCATGCAGGCTGAACCAGAGCATTATATGGGTCAGATGGCTGCAGGGCAGTACTGGACCTGGGGAACCCGCTCCAAAGGTACATCACATTACTGGACTCCACACTGTCAAATAGCAAACAAATAATCTGATACATTTCTCAGTAAAACAGGATATTCAAGGTAAATGTGCATTAAAGTATTGCTTTATGTGAAATGCATGGGTAAAAACAGCACTTTACATCATAGCTTGGATTTTTTTTCTGTTGTCCTGCATGCTGTGATTATTCATTCCTTCCTTTTAAATTATTTTAACTGTATTTTTATTAAACATTTCATAAACATAACATACATAATACCCATCCAAAATAACAAATCAGAACAAAATGATGATGATTATAATGATGAATAATGATGATTATAAACTAATGGATAAAAAAACAGAGACATACTATATACGTATGTTTATTTATTTATTTATTGATTTATTTTTAAGTAAAAAACAACCAAACGTTTAAATAAAAATAAAATAGATAATTATAAATATAAATGCCCCTGACACAATTGATTATTTTACATTTCTTATGTTGGATCATTTTAAAAATGTTTTTGAAAGAAATTTCTTATGTTCATCGAAGTTGCATGTAATTTATCAAAGTTAATATAATAAACTGATCTAAAATATTATTATATTTGAAACAACTTACTATATTGTGTAGTGATTAATTATAAATGATTTAAAAATATGTTATATATATATTATATATATATATATATAATTTTTAAATATAAAATTAAAATAAGTTATATTAAAGCTAACATTATTTTATGTTATTATAGAGTTTTTGTGATTTATTTAAATAAAAAAATCTATTATAAATATTATACATGACATTCAGTCAGTATTCAATACAATCAAGATACTCATTTAGTATTATTATTATTATTATTATTATTATTATTATATTGTTATTATAGTGTGTATGTGTTTTATTATTGTTGTTGTTACTTTTCAAGGATCATGTGACTGAAAATTTAATTTTATTTCAGTTTTTAGTCACACGATCCTTCAAAAAATGTTCACAATACTAGTTTAAAAAAATCCATTAGACAAACACTACATACACTGTAAAAAATGCTGGGTTCCACACAATCGATTTGTGTTTGGACAACATGAAGGAATTAAGTTCACTTATTAGTTTTTACAAATTTAGGTGGATTGAAAATAAAACATTTAAGTCCCCAAAAAACCCTTAAGAATTGTGTTGTTCCGACTCATTTTAAATTGAACAAACATCATGTTTTGAGTGTACACCGTAAAAATGTTGGGTTCTACACAATTCCTTCATGTTCATGTCACCCCCCCCCCAAAAAAAATAATTGTGTTCGTTCGGCTCTTTTTAAATAAGTAGTTTGAACAAGCAGCAAAAATATATATATTTTTAATAATAGCTTTATTGGTTCAAACTCTCCTCTTTCGGTCCTTTATTTTTGATCCATTCAGAGTACCGGAATCAGTCTCCAGCAGGTGGCGTTTCTCAGAGAGCCTGGACACCTCACTATACGCCTCAACACAACCCCACCCAAAACCAACAACACCTCCAGCAGCAGCAGCAGGCCACAGCACAGAGCCACCCAAACCCTCCACCCGACTACCAGCACAACGTTTACATCCCCGGCACCCAGTCCGGCTTCTGCACCCTGAGGCCCAGCCACCGCAGCGAGCTCCACGTCCACAACTCCTTCTCCACCTTCGGGAAAAAGCGTAGGTTTATCTCTCCCAGCAGCTTCGACCCGCGGGACGACACGGGGGCCGAGGTCATCAACAATGACTTGTATAACGAATAAAACCAGATGACAAGAAGAAGAGTGACTATAATTACTATTATTAGTACCAAAGCATAGCACTCATCATCATGTACACTGTAAAAAATATATCGGTTAATGGACAGTTTCAGTATTTATTTACAGTTGTGAATTGCATTATGGGATGTTGATCTCTGCTCTGTCGACTTTTGATGTTCAAAATTCAACTCTACAGTTTAACAAAGTGACCTTTATTGACATTTTAGTAATTTGAAGTAATAATATAATCTATAATAAATAATATCTAGAGAAATAAGTCTGTAAAATAACAGAACATGCAATGGCAGTTTATTATAAGGTGTTTGTAGCGTAATATACAACACCAACCCAGACAATATAGCACTTTAAACTATTAAAAATGTACATAGAAGTCACTTTTTTCAAACTTTTCAAGGTTAAAGGGTATCATAATGCAATTCAAAGCATAAATATATGGGAAAAAAATAAATATTAAAAACATGAATCACAAAATATGGAAAACAGTTTATTTACGGATATGTTTTTACAGTGTAGTCTCAGAGCGTCTGATGCGTAACGCACATGCAATGCAACTCCTGCCATTTGGGGTGTAAGGAAATGTGTTTTTAAGGTCTATTATATTATGATTAGCACACGTTGCGTTCTGCCTGTGAAATTAATACTTTCAGAAATGATCACATTTTTTAAATATCTCTCCTATGATTTTCATGTCTTTGTACATTTCGTATCCACAAAATGAATAGCTCTACTGTGAAATTTTAATTCTTTTTCAAATATTTTCTTTGGGTGACACGGTGGCTCAGTGGTTAGCACTGTGGCCTTACAGCAAGAAGGTCGCTAGTTCAAGTCCTGGCTGGGTCAGTTGGCATTTCTGTGTGGAGTTTGCATGTTCTCCCCGTGTTGGCGTGGGTTTCCTCCGGGTGCTCCGGTTTCCCCCACAGTCCAAACACATGCGCTATAGGGGAATTGGATAAACTAAACTGGCCGTAGTGTATGAGTGTGTGTGTGAATGCGAGAGTGTATGGGTGTTACCTAGTTTATTTTGTTTTTGCCATGACAGTACATCATATTTTACTAGTTACTTTGCAAGATACTAGTATTCAGATAAAAAGTGCAACTTAAAGGCTTCGCTAGGTTAACAAGGCAAGGTGTGTTAATTAGGCAAGTTTGTTATTTAGACAATTGAAAATAAAATCATAAAAAATTTAACTTAGTAATTTAATACAATTTTTAAGGTATTATTTTTGTGTTCCAGTCGATCTAAAAGAAATAAGACTTTCTCCAGAAGAAAATATAATAGGATATACTGTGAAAAATTCCTCTGATAAACATCACTTGGGAAGTATTTGAAAAATAATTACAATTTCACAGGAGGGCGAATCATTCTGTCTCTAATACAATCATTTTTTCTATAGGATTGAAAAACAAACAAACAAACAAAGCCGCGCTTAAGAGTTTTAAGCATCAAACCATATCCATCTGTGAAAAGGTGAATCAAAGCATTACAAACTGGTATTTCAAATTGGATATAATTGATATATATATATATATATATATATATATATATACTGCAAAGGAAAAATGGATAGATGGATGGTCAGTTTCTCTGGATTTACAGATTTATTAGTTATGCCCTTACAAAAAATTACTGCAGTTTTAGTTAACTTCTGAAAATTGCAGTTTTTTGGACATGAAAAAACTGCATTATTTAAGTATATTGCAGTATTACTGCTATACAACTGAAGTACTACAATACAACCAAGTGCAGTACATCTACTGCAATACAACTGAAGTACTACTACAGTACAAATGCAGTACAACTACTGCAATAGTACTGAAGTGATACTACTACTATAATGCAGTACATCTACTGCAATGGTACTGAAGTACTACAACTACTATAATGCAGTACTGCTACTACAGTACAACTGCCACACCGCTATTGCAATACAACGGCAGTATTTCTACAATACAACTGCAGCACAACTACTACTTTTCCTGCTCGGTGGACAATGGTTTCCAAATGAGGTTTCAGTACTTCAGTTGTATTGCTGAAGTACTACCACAATCTATTGTATTGCACTTTTCAGAAGTATAACTAACTACAGAAATACATCTACAGTACTGCAGTACATAATAAAACTAAAGTGCACTTTTAATACTTATGTACCTAAGTGCAATAAATTATATAACATATCACTATATTGCCCCTCTCATTTTATTTAGTGTTACTTCAGTTGTTCTGCAGATTTTACTGCTGTTGAACTTTATTGTACTGTATTTGAACTGTGCTTATACATCATTGTATTGCAATTTTGCAATTGTACTTAATTTTACTGCAGTTATAATTCTATATACTCCTGCTGTACTGCAGTTTTACTTCAGTTTACTGCAGTTATTTTTTGTAAGGGTGTGTTTGAGTAAAATGTTAATATTTGTTTTATTTTATAAAGGTCTGATTACATTTCTTCCAAATTTAAAATAAAAACCCGTCATTGAGAGTTTTGAGAATTTTTAAGTAAATTAACTGTGCATAATTATAAAAATGGAGTTAAACCAACTTAACTGTTCCAACTTACAATGGGTTTGCTCACTTTTTTAAATAAAGTCAACTTGTTGCTGTTAAGGCAATAGAGCAGGGGTGGGCAAACTCGGTCCTGGAGGCCTGGTGTCTGCACAGTTTAGCTCCAACTCTAATCAAACACACCTGCTTATATATTTCTAGTGATCTTGAAGACACTGATTAGCATGTTCAAGTGTGTTTGATTAGTGTTGGAGCTAAACTATGCAGGACACCTGGACAAATCCAGGACCGAGTTTGCCCACCTCTGCAATAGAGTAAGTAAACCTGTTAAGTAAATAATCACTTTTTACAGTGTGTGCTGATGTTTCCACAGTGTGTGCTGATGTTTTCATTATTGAAGGCCAGATGAACAAACAATCATTAAATATTAATTCTACACAAAGAACATTTGTTCTGAACTCTGAGAGAACGTTCTGAGAATGTTCTGTGTTAGCTGGATAAGACATATATCTTGGCATAGTTTACTGTAAAGCCCTGTTCTTGGGGAGAGGAATTTCTGGATTTTTCTTCTGACAATAATCATATTTAAAGGAATTGAATATGTCTGTACAGCTCGGTTACTAAGGATAGATGAGAACGGCTCTTATGATCCCAATGAAAACATTTTTGTCCTGTTATATGATGGACAGAATATAATCATCTGTTTTAATTATTATTATTTTTGTAATGGCATCTTCTTCATCACCCAAATGTCACTAGAGCAGCCATATAATACAATAATGAATACGGTTATTATTTTTTATATTTTCCTACTGTTGTTACTTTGACAATCATTTCAGCCGAAATGTGATTATTACACGCCTTTTGCACACGGTATGAGCGCATAAATCAGCATGGTGGTCATGATGTGGCTGGGTTTCGGGTCTGCAGAGAGTGTAGATGATCACCAAATCAAATCGATTTGTTCGATGTGAATAATCATGTAGGAATGACTGGATCTGCATTTAGACACACATTACTGCCTCGTATAAGAGAGCAGGATGTGAACGTCCATTCATTCCAAATATGTACATACAAAATATGAGAATTAAATATTTTTTTTCTGAAATAAAACTGTGGTTTTGTGTTTAATAATTAAAATAAATAAATGGCTTTAGTGTGTTGGAAATGCAAAAACTACTTGCATGATGTTTACTGAATGATAAATGTGCACATTGCAACAAGTCATAACTACATACACTTCCCGGCCACTTTATTAGGTACACCTGTCCAGCTGCTCGTTAACGCAAATTTCTAATCAGCCAATCACATTGCAGCAACTCAATGCATTTAGGCATGTAGACATGGTCAAGACGATCTGCTGCAGTTCAAACCGAGCACCAGAATGATTTAAGTGACTTCGAATGTGGCATGGTTGTTGGTGCCAGACGGGCTGGTCTGAGTATTTCAGAAACTGCTGATCTACTGGGATTTTCACACACAACCATCTCTAGGGTTTACAGAGAATGGCCAGAAAAAGAGAAAATATCCAGTGAGCGGCAGTTCTGTGGGCGCAAATGCCTTATTGATGCCAGAGGTCAGAGGAGAATGGCCAGACTGGTTCCAGCTGATAGAAAGGCAACAGTAACTCAAATAACCACTTGTTACAACCGAGGTCTGCAGAAGAGCATCTCTGAACACACAACACGTCCAACCTTGAGGCGGATGGGCTACAGCAGCAGAAGACCACACTGGGTGCCACTCCTGTCAGATAATAACAGGCTCACCAAAATTGGGCAATAGAAGATTGGAGAAACGTTGCCTGGTCTGATGAGTCTCGGTTTCTGTTGCGACATTCGGATGGTAGGGTCAGAATGTGTCATCAACAACATGAAAGGATGGATCCATCCTGCCTTGTATCAACGGTTCAGGCTGGTGGTGTTGGTGTAATGGTGTGGGGGATATTTTCTTTGCACACTTTGGGCCCATTAGTACCAATTGAGGATCGTGTCAACACCACAGCCTACCTGAGTATTGTTGTTGACCATGTCCATCCCGTTATGACCACATTGTACCCATCTTCTGATGGCTACTTCCAGCAGGATAACGCACCATGTCATAAAGCACCAATCATCTCAGACTGGTTTCTTGAACATGACAATGAGTTCACTGTACTCAAATGGCCTCCACAGTCACCAGATCTCAATCCAATAGAGCACCTTTGGGATGTGGTGGAACGGGACATTGGCATCATGGATGTGCAGCCGACAAATCTGCAGCAACTGCGTGATGCTAAAAGATAATATGGACCAAAATCTCTAAGGAATATTTCCAGTACCTTATTGAATCTATGCCATGAAGGATTAAAACAGTTCTGAAGGCAAAAGGGGGTCCAACCCGGTACTAGTAAGGTGTACCTAATAAAGTGGCCGGTGAGTGCATTTACTAACATGAACTAATAATGAGCAATACAACATTTATTTATCATAGTTCAACATTGACTAATGCATTATTAAAATATGAATTCATGCTTGTTAACATTAGTTAATGCTCTGTGAGTTAACATGAACTAACAATGAACAAATGTATTTTCATTAACTAACATGAACAAATACTGTAATAAATGTTCATGTTAGGAAATGCCTTAACTAACATTAACTAAAACAACCTTATTGTAAAGTGTTACCATTATTTCTGAACGCTAGAATATTTTGGTGTTTATATGTATAACTACAACAAAAAAAATGTATTCCTCAGAAGTGACTTTTAAAACAATTGCGCACTTTAAAGATGCTTAGTTGCATCAACTTGTCAACAATCTGCTTTATAATTCAGATATTATATTATATTTATGTTCTAGAAATAAACCTGTTTAAAATCTACAACCCATCCGAAATTCCCAATAAAACCCAATAGTTCAGCAATGCCAATTGTTGGACTGCAAACCGAGTACCTCTGTGTTGTACTAATTAATTCTCGTCTCTTATCTTTACATAGTCGCCTGCAAAAGACATTTCTCAGCACAAAGGAGGAGAAAAAAATGACTCGGGCCACTCTTGCACGCACCGAGTAAACATTGCAAATGCTAACATATGCTAATGAGCTTTCTTATATTCCCTCTTTCCTTCCACGGAGAATAGACTTGGTTCATTAACTAAACAAACACAAAACTCCGTCGTCTAAATATCATTTTAATTAAAGAAAGGGAAAACAGACGGGCCCACAGGGGGAATATCGGGCTCCCACTGAAAATGCCACACCTGGACGCAATCTCTCGCGCGCCCTTTCCATTTTAATTTCCCGGGGAAATGAGTTCAGAATGTCAATAGATGAGTATCGCCCAGTTGAGAGGGGTAATTAGGTTTTGCCGTGTGTCCTTTCAGATTACAAACGTTAATGAAGAAACGGTCTCCATGGCGCTAACACACTTCTCTAAATCGAAGTTCATCTCTCTGAGGGCCCGTGAACCGGAGGTGAGGAGATGAGCAATTTAGACATGTCCCTCTCTAGACTACAGATCAGGAATTAGAGGAGAGCAGCTTTTACAGCGCAAGTCACATTCAAACAATGACACGCTTTCAGAAGTTTGAACTATCTCGACATGGAAACTTGAGAACTTTGCTCATGAATATTAATTAGGTGGCTTTGACAGACATGTGCCCAGCAGTTGTATCTGAGGGAAATTGAGGTAAAGTCGGTTTTATGTTCACACATTCGGACTTTCTCCTTAATAATAGACTGAAATAGAATATTATTTTCAAATTCAATGTAAATCAATGACTATCAAAGTTGTTCACAGTCAATTAAATTGTGCTAATGTTGTTTCTAAGTCATACTTGCATGCGATTTCAAACTGAATATTCAAAGTAGCGTACTGACGTCAAACAATATAGGGACACAAGTTGTCTCGTTGTTCAAAAATGAATGAATGTGCGAATATTAAACCAACTTTACCTCAATCTATCAGTGGGAACGGAACGGAATGTAACATCACAGGCTCATTGTGGATACGTATCCGTCTAAATTTCTGGAGAGTGCAAATTATGTAGCCAGAGGATAGTATGACTGCATTTCGTCTTTAAAATGAACGCTACAGAGAGGTATGACGTCATTGATGGCTTCTGTTTTAGTGCTACCTGCTGACCGCTTACCTCCATATGGACGGCTTTTCCAGTGTTACCAGTTTGCCTAGTAGCTCGCCGCATATGCCGATGGACTTGGGACATGGAGCTGAGTTGACCACTGTTACGACCCCAAATGTCTAGGTCTGAGGTTAAACATAAGTTAGAGAAAATAAATAAATAAACAGTTAGCAGGTTATGATTTTAATGACCTTAAGTTTCCTTTGTTGTGAGAAAAGTTTGTATTTACAGAAAACAAAGAATAGGAGCTCAAACAAAATAGCTTCAGGGCTGAGCAAGGCCAAAATAATAAACAAAAAATTAACTAACTCCACCCTGAAGATAACTTACCTAATAGAATCAAAAGAAATACAGAAAATAAATTACA
This sequence comes from Danio jaintianensis, assembly GCA_903798115.1. NCBI lineage: Eukaryota > Metazoa > Chordata > Actinopteri > Cypriniformes > Danionidae > Danio > Danio jaintianensis. The sequence continues at coordinate 1,163,670 of CAIGQV010000910.1, forward strand.
AATACTTCCTTCACTCCTTAACTAAACCGCTCAGGCATAACACCACAGTGATGGGCTCCGAGTCTGGTGAAGAACGGTTTTAGAGACCAGGTAAAGCAAAAAATAAATAAATAAACAACAGGCTGAAAACGTAATGACATCATGCGGCTGTGACTGCTTTTCTTTTTCTAGCTTGATTTTGAAAACACTATTGGTTGGGTTTAGGGACAGGGGTAGTTGGGTCAGTAAGTCAATCAGTCGACAGCAAGCTGGCCTGGGGTGCATTTCCCAAACAACGACATAACTCGCGGCTGAACTATCATAGTATGATGCATCATTTGGGAAAAGAACGATGTAGTGACGAGTGTTTCCCAAAACCGTAGTTTCTCTGTCGCAGATCCATCGTTTGAACCACGTTAGTTATAACATAAAAAAACGTCCATAATGACGCTCTAAACGGGGTGGAGTAACTACTTCTTTAGAGAAAAACCCCATAATTATTTGTGCAAATTATATTGTTTTACACACACGTGCATTTAAAAAAAAAAAATCCAATATTAGTTTTGGTAAAAAACATGCACTCATTTTCCATATTAATTTAAATATATGTAAATGACACATGTAGGACCTAAATATGTTTCCTTTACAAATATTATTGAGAATACTCCATAGAAAATCGCTTAGCTAACACGTATTTTAATCTCATATATAAATCATATCAATTGTTAATGGTTGTAGGTCTACTTTACAGTAGGCTATTTACTAAGAAATGTAAAAAAAAAAAAATCCTAATTATTATTAATAATAATAATAATAATAATAATAATAATAATAATAATAATTTACATTTAATAATTTAAGAGAGAGAGAGAGAAATAAGCAGGATTTCCAGAGCAAGAATCATGACAACATTCATGTTTGTTTTTATCCTCTTCAGTCAAGTACAGTAAGTGAATGTCCTAATTAATATCTTTTGGCAACTATTAAAATGATAGTTCACCCAAAAATAACAATTCTGTCATCGCACATGAAACAAATACTGTAGTAAATTATTGTAAGTACTATAGTGTTTTTGTGCCGCACTTTTGTAAAGTGTATTATGCTGTATATATTATTATATTTACAGCTCTTTGATAATGAATGCTAGCATACTGTAGTATCAAAATCACTGCTGTCACTTTAAAAAGCTGCTGTCACTTTAAGACTAATGCAGGGGTCCAAATATTGATCCATTTTTCTCCTGACTGTGTTATTTCTCCGCTTGAGACATAAACTACTGTGTTTAGATAGATTTTCAGACATTTTGCATTTTGTATTTGACATTTAGTGTAAGAAATGCTACTTAATAAGGCAAAGCATGATGTCTTCAGGTGTGTGTCAAAAAGTAAGAGAGATGTCTAAACCAGGGGTGTCCAAACTCTGTCTTTAATTAACTTTTATGTCCTTAATTACCTGGATCAGGTGTCTTTAACTGAAGTACGAGCTAAAATGGCCCTCCAGGACTGAGAATGGAAACTCCTGGACTAAATGCAGGACCATATTGGAAGATTAGGTGGAGCAGGCGATCACTTAACCCTAATTTATCTACAACTTTAAAGGTCCATCAGGATGAACACGGTAACCTTAAAGATTTATGGTGATATAATCTCCACTAAAACCTCCCGTCTGAGCCTGGCACTGCTGTTGTGCTCTCAATAGTTCTGCATTTAGTTATTGTTGTGACAGAATGAGTAACACTGAGTTCTTTCCCACTGCTTGCTGCATTCAATAACTCTTTTTAACATCAAGCACTACATGGTTTATTTTCTCATTCATGCATGTTTTATCATTTATTATCGTGCTGTAAGATGGTTTTTCTGCACTGGCTCATGCTGAAGGAATGCAGAATGACTATAGAAAGGTTATCAGTGTGATGGTGAAAACCGTACATGTCTGCCACTTATACCACTGAAATGAATAGGCACAGTTAGAATAGCAAGATATATGCGAGAGCGTTGCTGTTGTGTTGTTATATTGTAGTGCAGTTCAATGTTAAAGACATAGTTCCTCCAAAAAAGAAAATTCACTCGCCCTCAAGTGGTTCTAAACCTTTATGAG
>CAIGQV010000910.1:1205745-1227091 GCA_903798115.1 Danio jaintianensis
CAGGACTGACCGAGACCAGCGACTCTGCGGCCTCTACTCTACAGGTAGGGTTATATACCATCAACAGGTAAACTGGTTGTTCGAAGTATCAAATAAACAGGAAGTACTATTTAACTTGTCAGACTTTGGCCAAAAACATTTTAAGGTCCTCTCACTTAGACACTTATTTTCAGTGTCTGCACTTGAAGTGCACATTTACAGCTTCTTTCCAATCTTCCCATCTTGTATGCGCTCAGCAAGGTTGTGCTCATCTCCAGTTAATCTACTTTGCTTTGCATCATTTTCGGAAAAAAACAAAAAGAAAACACTTCTTCCTTTCGTTTCACTTCTTCTCATGTACTCTAAGAGTTTGTGTATGTTTGTACATTTGTTTCCGAAGTTTCCTCTTCTATTCGTAGTCAGTTACACTTCTCTTTTTGCTCATCTTCAGTTTTAAAGTAAAATATGTATCATTGTATTTCTTCAAAGTATATGATTGAACTAAATCTCTTCTTCTTGTAGATGTTTGTCGAGTTTTGCAACAGTTTTATTCTATTTGTTCCAATTCAGCAATTTTATAGTCTTTAATTTTCTTTGTCTTACTTTTTAAACTCTCTGCTTCCCTTTAACTGAGCCAGCTCTCGAAGTGAAAGAGATCTTGTGTATATGTGTGTGTGTGTGTGTGTGTGTGTGTGTGTGTGTGTGTGTGTGTGTGTGTGTGTGTGTGTGTGTGTGTGTGTGTGTGTGCATGTGTGAAACATGCATTTATGCAAGCATGTTGTGACATGTTGCTTCTCTCTTAGAGCAGGTTGACCCACTTTCCTGACATCCTACTGCTGTTTCACCTGCAGCTGTGATGTTTACATTCCTTTACTTTGATACATTTGTGTTTCAGTCTTTTTATATTCTAAGTACACAGTTAGACTTCAAAGCATTTAGGAGCAGAAACTCAAATTGCAGCGGGCACAATAACACTTTGGGAGTTGCTAATTAGTTTGCTTGAGTTTCATTGCAGAGACAAACAAAATATTATTTCGTAAATGTGCTTTTAAGTCTCCAAAATGCCTCAATGTTTCCTTAAACTGGCATTAATCTGACTTCTAAAAGAGTGAATAATGTTCCTTTAATGCTAATTTAAAATTGCTGATTTGCTTCAGCGCGTAGACCACAGGTGTCAAACACAGGTCCTGGAGGGCCGCAGCTCTGCACAGTTTAGTTCCAACTCTAATTAAACACACCTGATCAAACCAATTGAGTCCTTCAGTTTTGTTTGAAACCTACATGCAAGTGTGTTGAAGCAGGGTTGAAACTAAACTGTGCAGAGCTGCGGCCCTCCAGGAACTGGATTTGACACCTGTGGCATAGACAAACCAAATATTATTTTAAAACGTGTCTTTAAAAATGTCTGTGCAATTTTATATTTATTTTATGCTTATGCTTATATTTGTTTATCTAGAATTCACTTCCAGCCCTTTAAAAAAAACCTCAATCTTTGTTTATTTGCTTGATTATTAATTCTTCTAGCATTTCATTTTTTTAGAGTGTCACCTGAAGAACAGGTAAGCGATGGACGATGTATCTCACTTGTTTATATGCTTCTTAATAATTTGCTTAATTTGTTATGCTTTCACATTGTGTCACAGGTTACCTGGAGTGGAGTCCCTGATAATTCTCATAACTACGTCTGATGAGAGAACAATATAATATTTTATATCTTGATTTAAAAGGATAGTTCACCCAAACATGAGAGTTATGTCATCATTTACTCACTCTTCACTCGTTTCAAAACTGTTTTAGATTATTTCTTCTGTTAAACACAAAAGAAGATATTTTGAAGAATGCTGAAAACCTGTAACCATTGACTTCCATAGTAGGAAAAACAAATACTATGGAAGTCAATGGTTACAGGTTTCTAGCTTTCTTCAAAATATATATTTGTTCAACAGTAGAAAGAAACTCATAAAAGTTTAAAAACACATGAGGGCAATTAAATAAATAACCCAAAATCTTGATTTAAAATGATAATTCACCCAAAAATGACAATTCTGTAATCATTTACTCACTTTTTTTACTTGTTTCAAAGCTGTTTTAGATTATTTTTTCTGTTAAACACAAAAGAAGATATTTTGAAGAATGCTGAAAACCTGTAACCATTGAATTCCATAGAATTTGTTTCTCCTACTCTAGAAGTCAATGGTTACAGGTTTTCATCTTTCTTCAAAATGTCTCCTTATGTGTTTAACAGAAGCAAGAAACTCATAAAGGTTTGGAACCACATGAGGGTAATTAAATAAATACCCCAAAAATAAAAATTAACGGTCCCACTTTATATTAAGTCGCCTTAACTGCTATGTACTTGCTTCAAAAACTAAATGCAATGTACTTACTGTGTTCATAATGTATTGCAGAACACTTCTGGTGCTCGTGAGGTGGGATACGGGTAGGGTTAGGGACAGGTTTGGTGGTATGGGTAGGTTTAAGCCTGGGTTAAGGTGTATGGGATGGTCAACAGTGTAATTAAAGATGTAATTACATGCATGTATTTAATCAATTATAAGTAGAATGTAAAAAGATGTATTTGCACAATAAGTACATTGGATTTGCTCTGCGGTGTTTGAACTTTTAGCAGTGAAATTTAGACCACACTGAACTAAACTACACTGAACTTCAACTCTGAAATCTGGACTTTACTAGAACTATGTTAAGCTGCTTTGACACAATCTACATTGTGAAAAGCGCTATATAAATAAACTTGACTTGACTTGACTTGATTGTAAAAAATGATTAATTTCATTGTAAGTACATATTAGTTAAGGCCACCTAATATAAAGTGGAACCAAATTTACTCATTATTTACTCACCTTCAAGTGATTCCAAACCTATATGTCCTTTAAGTAATATATATATAAATCTTTTATATTTTTAACAAAGCTGAATTCTGGTAAGCATTTACTTCCATAGTAGGAAAAACAAGTACAATAGACTGATTTCACACGGCTGCCATTTTAAAAGCGTAATGGGGGCAGTCGTGGCCTGGTGGTTAGAGTGTTGGACTCGTGATCCGAAGGTTGCTGGTTCGATACTCGGTACCAGCGGGAATTGGGGGTGGGGGGAGTGAATGACCAGCACTCTCCACCACCCTCAATACCACGACTGAGGTGAGTCCCTTGAGCAAGGCACCGTTCCCCCCAACTGCTCCCCGGGCGCCGCAGCATGGCTGCCCACTGCTCCGGGTGTGTTCACGATATGTGTGTGTTCACTAACTGTGTGTGTGCACTTGGATGGGTTAAATGCAGAGCACAAATTCCAAGTATGGGACACCATACTTGGCCACACTACACTTCACTTCACTAATCGAGGCTTCGGTGGGAAGAAAGATGGAAGTATCACCTGGAGTCACGTAGGAACGTTGTGTACCTGGCTGTTGTGTATCTTATCAGCGAAGAGAAAGTGACACAAATTTATCATTTCACCGCCTTCCGCGTGACCCGAAGGTCTGTTCTAAATGGATAGTGAAAATAAAAAGGGATATCAGACCCCACAAACCCACGCGAACACGGGGAGAACATGCAAACTCCACACAGAAATGCCAACTGACCCTGCCGAGGCTCGAACCAGCAACCTTCTTGCTGTCTAAGCGCTGTTGAGCGCGTTCTTAAACACCGTTGATTTGCCATAGTATTCACCAGTACTCAACAGAAATAACTGTAATTGGCCGTGAAGGTCATCAGTTCATGTTGTGGTTTCCGGCTTTTCTCTTAATGAATCAAACTCAGACTGGAGGTTATGAATATCAGAAGAATATACTGCAGAGACAGCCTGGAGCAAACCCATCTCAGTCTCTCCGCAGGACAATCTAAAGTGTCTGTTTTCTTCACAATCTTTATACAGTTTTTCTCCTCCCCACCTCTAGGTGTTCTTGTTTTAACTTCGACCATTTTAGGATGTTTTCTCTTTACTGAGAGGTTCAGTATCTTTAGGTGCTCATGTCATTCTGGGCCCTGTCCCACCTGTTTTCACACCCAAGTTATCTCTCCATAGATTCAATCTCTTCTAAGTGTTTACATACATTGCCATGATGGTACATTCATTTGATAATATGTCACTCACTCTTCTGAAAGCCTCTCACAGATATAACTTCATATGTGTGTTTTGCATATGCAGTCAATGTTTTACATATAAACTCATTCTGCAGCAGCGCCAAACAATGGTGACCCCACACATTCCTCAGCATGACACCCATCCTAAGCACACACCACCAGTTGTCACCTTTCTTCTCAAAATACACCACCAGTTGTTGCCCTTTTTCCTCAGAATACATGTCTATATATCTATAGATGGCTATACAGGTTGACATGTTCATTGCACACTTTTAGAGAATAAAAAATCTTCTTCATTCACTGCACTTCACTGATGTTTACCGAGTGCAAACACAGATGAGCAATCCGCTGATGACCTGACTGATCTTTGCAGCTTTAAAATGCTCCAGTGTCCGTGTATCTGTGTTTGCACTCGGTGAAGAGCGCTGAACTGATGACCTTCACGGCCAATCACAGTCATTTCTGTTGAGCACTGGTGAACACTATGTCAAATCAGCGGTGTTTATGAACGCGCTTAAATGTTAGCAGGGAATGGACAATTTTAAAATGTCAGTACCGGGACAACAGTTTTACAGACAACAAGAGGGTGTGCTACAGAGGACTGCATTGTTTTATCGTTCACTGGATTACATAGGCTGAAGCAGGGAAGCGTCCCCACGGTGTTTACCTGCTGCCATGAACTGAAGTCTAGGAGGACACTTAAGCGTATTACTCTTAAAGAGATTGTGATTTTGTTTGATGCCTAATATGCTTTAATTGTTTAAATTAAACTGAACTGAATGATGTTAAAGTAATGTTTATACCACATCTGCACTTTAAAAATCGCGGCAACAGTTGGAGGTTTGTAGTCCACAGCATGTTGTTGCAATGTTTACAGTGCTGCTGATCCTATACTTCCGGGTTTCTTCCCACCGCAGCCTCGCTTTCGTTTTTTAAAATGGCGGCCACGTGAAATAAGCGTATGGAAGTCAACTGTTCCAGAACTCCAGCATTTTTCCAAATATCTTCTTTTGTGATCAACAGAAGAAAGAAACTCGTAAAGGTTTCATTTTGGGGTGAACTATCCCTTTAATGCACTTTAGTACTTTAAAAACAATCTTAGACTATAGGACTGATAACCGAGTATTTGAAATGAATGTATTGAGCTTTTTTTTAATTGACAGAAAGGTTTACCTCTACACTAAAATTTACCATAACTACACTGAATAATGAAATGTATGTCTCTGCTTTTGTTTCCGTTTTTAAAGTACTCAAAATGATCGAGGTCCCTTCTCCCGCTGGAGGTATGCAGTCCCGACTTCTTAATTTTCACGATTTCTGGAGCGACTGATCCCAGCGTCCATTGATCTTTACCCAAATCTGTGTGACTCTCTGTGTTTTTCTTTGTGGTTGGTGGTTTTTGTCAGTGGAGTTTGCCTTGTACTGTTGTAGGAGGAGCCAAGGAACCAGTTTAATTCAGATCAGTTTTGTTCACAATCACAATTAAGATGCAGATAAATGCTTCAGCAGGTCAACATCAACACTCAGTTTGACACCTCACTTGGTCTTCTGAGCTTTGTAGATGTAAAGGCTGCAGGATTTAAACTCTGCAGTCTTTTAGACACAATGTGTGTGTGTGTTTGTTTCCATTTGTGGAACTCTATTAATAGACTGGTGTTTTTTATTTCTCTTCACTACACGTGATGATATGCAGCATCACAAAGCCCACCTTTTATAAACACCTTTGTCCTGCAGAAACACTAATGATAACGTTGAATTTCTGTGGTTTGATTGACAGCGACTGGGGGTGCAAAAGTTGATTTATATAAACATGCCCTGCCAAGATATAGTGCTAAAAGCAGTAAATGATCATTTAGTCACCCTCATGTCTTTAAACATTCAAATTAATTGACTTTTTATGGGAAAAAATGTTCATGCTTTTCTTTATCTAGAACATAGGTCTCAAACCCGATTCCTGGAGGGCCGCAGCTCTGCACAGTTTTGCTCCAACCCTAATCAAACACAGCTGATCCAACTAATAAAAGTGTTTATTAAGCAGGTGTGAGTTGGAGGTGGTTGAAGCTAAACTGTGCAGAGCTGTGGCCCTCCAGGAATTGAGTTTAAGACCACTGATCTATAAATGAAAGTGGCAGGGAGCGAAGGCTGACTTTAAATAGCTTGACTTTTTCTATTTCTAGACTTTCTATTTGTTTATTTTGAGCTGTATGCACTATATAATATTTAAAAGCTGCTTCAAAGTAAAAGCAAAATGATAAATTCTGCTAAAAAGCAGCTGAAAGTGTCATTTAGCTCAATTTTCTTCAATATATTTTTCATTTTAGTTCAGTAAGTGTAAAAGGGAAACAAAAATCCTGCACACTATCAAGACTTGCTGAATGAATAGTTTAATATATATGATGTTTCGGTCCCATGACCTTAATAAGTTCATTTAGGTGTAAAATATCAATGATCAAATTAGTCATAATATTAATTGGCAGCCCAGAAAAGGACAAAACTGCCATTATTTAGCTCAAAATTTAGGAAAATCAATGATATTACTAAAAATTAAGTAAATTTTTCACTCATATGTGGCCAAAATATAAATAAAAGAAGTGATTTTACTCACAGTTGGCATTTCTGTGTGGAGTTTGCTCCGGTTTCCCCCACAGTCCAAACACATGCGCTATAGGTGAATTGAATAAACTAAATTGGACGTAGTGTATGGGTGTTTCCCATTACTGGGTTGCAGCTGGAAGGGCATCCGCTGTGTAAAACATATGCTGGATAAGTTGGCGGTTCATTCCGCAGTGGTGACCACTAATGAATAAAAGGACTAAGCTGAAGGAAAATGAATGAATTTATAGACTGTAGAATTAGACGATACATTATTTTTATTCAGGGCTTTGAAATGACAGTCCTGATTAAACGACAGGATTACATTCCTTTAAAAATGAATAAGTTATTATATGTTTCATTAGTTCATAAAGTGATCAAATTAGTTCAAATATTAATTATCATCCCTGAAGAAGACAAAACTGTCATTATTTAGCTCAAGATTTGGGCAAATCAATGACATCACTAAATAATTCATTCATTTTTACCACATAAGTGGACAAAATTATAAAAAGCAAGTGATGCAAGTGCTCTGAGTTTATAGACTGGAGAATTAGACGATACATTATTTTCATTCAGGGCTTTGAAATGACAGACCTGATTAAACGACAGGATTACTTTCCTTTAAAAATGAATCATTTATTATATATGACGTTTTGGTCCTATGACACCCGCTTTGAATGTTATCACTCGATTGAATGGGCATTATCAGTGGTTATCAGGTGATAAATGTGGGCCAGTAGGGGCATTTTGCGCCTACTGGTGGGCTCAGAAGGCTGTTATCATCCATCCACATGGTTAATCAGCTATACTAATACAGAAGACTCCAGATCCAGATCTGTTTTTACATTACTGTGACGGTTGGGGTAGGGGTAGACGTTAATAAAATACAATTAATGGGAAATTTAATAAATAATATAAATAATTCTTGTTAATTTCTGGCCGCAGCCTCTATAGCTTAAAATTGATTATTGATTAAAATCTGCTATAGCGCAGAAGGCTCCTACTGGTCCATATCTATCAGCTGATAACCACTGATAACGCCCATTCAATCGAGTGATAACATTCCAATCGGCTGCCTATGATCTTTATCAGTCCATAAAGTGATCAAATTAGTACAAATATTAATTTTCAGCCCTGAAGAAGACAAAACTGTCATCATTTAGCTCAAGATTTGGGAAAATCAATGATATTACTAAATATTGAATTCATTTTTACCACATAAGTGGCCACAAGTATAAAAAGCAAGTGATTTTGCTCTGAGTTTATAGACTGGAGAATTAGATGATACTCGACCGCCTCTGTTTTTACACTTTCATAGCCTGAAAAAGATCAGCAGGCCATTATTTTCATTCAGTGCTTTGAAATGACCTGAATAAACGACAGGATTACATTCCTTTAAAGATGAATAAATTGTTCTATATGATGTTTCATCCTATGATCTTCATTAGTTCATAAAGTGATCAAATTAGTTCAAATATTAATTATTAGCCCTGAAGAAGACATTTAGCTTTGACATGTTTCAAAGCTGCTTTAAAGTAATGGCTAAATGATAAATTCTGCTGAAAAGCAGCTGAAAGTGTCATTACTCGGCTAACTTTTCTTTAATATTTTGTTTTTAGTTCGGTATGTGTGAAGTATTAATGATCAAATTAGTTATAATATTAATTGGCAGCACAGAAGAAGATAAAACAGTCATTATTTAGCTCAAGATTTGAGAATATTGATGATATTACTAATATTTAATTCATTTTTACCACATAAGTGGCCAAAATTATAAAAAGCAAGTGATTGTGCTCTGAGTTTATAGACTGTAGAATTAAACGATACTCAACAGCCTCTGTTGTACTCACTTTTGTATCCTGAAAAAGAGCAGCAGGACATTATTTTCATTCAGGGCTTTGAAATGACCTGATTAAACGACAGGATTACACTCCTTTAAAGATGATCAGGAATTATCCAATTAGCAATTATGGCTCTACTGCATGATGTGGTTTTAACGCTCTATGTTCATCTACTAAGACATAATTATGATCTCCTCGGCCTGTTTGTTGGATGGTGTGTGTACATGTGTGTTTGAATTGACTGTTGAATTCCAAGTTCACACACTGGTTCTGTTGAATCGCTCTTAACAAATGAATCAGAACGATGGGAAACGATTAACCCAGTTTTCAGCTCGCTGCCCGTCCATCTTCCCCAAGCCACCCTCACCATCTGATATCTGAGCATGGTTCTCATTGGTCAACCCCCCCCCCTCCCCTCGCCCTCCCCAAACCCCTCCCCCCCCCCCCCCCCGTCACCTGTCAATCAAACCAAGGTTCTGTTTTGCCTGATGCCTTTCATTTGAGTGGCAGGCCTTGGTTGCATGGGACGTGTTGAGATTCTGGCCTGTCACAAAGTGAATAATGTCTGAAATCCAAACCTCTAATGTTTCTTTTTTCTGTCTCGTTGACAGGCATCCACCACCACCAGCAGCAGTTCCACCTGAGGTCTCTCCCTCGGAGCAACGTATGAAAAAAACGGACCCTCGGCCTGCATGTGTGTCCTCCTGCATCCATCATATTCACCTGCACCATGAAGAAACAAACCCCGAATGATGTCTACATCTTCACCTCGAAGTTTGGAGAGTGTTAAAAATGTGCTTGGGGACGATCTGACCACAGAAATGGCAAATATGAAATGCACTTACAGCTGATCGGTCAGGACTGGACATGGACTGAGTCTGTGAGAACACACACACATATACACACACATTGGTATTGTTGGTTTACAGGGACTCTCCATGGATGTAATGTATTTTATACAGTGAAAACTGCTTATTATGTGGCCCTATAGACCATTTTGAGGGATGTAAACAAAAACAATGGTCCCAACATATTTCCTGTTTTACATTTTTAATTTCTATAGCTTCCGGGAATCCAAAATATTGATAAATAATGTTATATAATGTAAATAATAGCTGTTTTAACATTAAGTTATGATTGAATCGCCTCTTGTTGCAGTTATGAAATAGTTTGATAACAAGCAGGAAATGTTCTTGGGCCAATGACATGACCACACTGAAATAGTCTATAGCCCACCCCACCCCTAAATCTATCCCTCACAGGAAACCTGAACCATGTTTGAATGTCAAAATACCACGTTAAGTGTGATTTTGAAGCATTTTGAATTACAAGGACATCATAAACCACACCATAATAGAGAACAACTATGTCATACCCATGTAACTATACAAAAACGATATACATTATATATGTAAACCACCAAAACCAGTACACACAAGCACACACACACACACACACATGCATATCTCGAAAGAGCACAGCTCATGTGTTTTCTTGGAGAAACCTTCTTGTGTTTGCATGGTTAAATCTCCATGTTAGATGTCTTCATTATATTTAGCGACTGGTGAAGACATTTGAGAGAGAAATTATTAACAGTGGATATCAAATTGGCACAAAAAAATCCCATTATTAATCTGTAGCTTTCAATAGTTTTTATGTATAAATATCTAGACATGCTGTAAATAATATTAATTGATAACACTTTACAATAAGGTTGTATTAGTTAATGCATTTACTTACATGAACAAACAATGAGCAATACATTTATTACAGCATTTATGCATCTTTGTTCATGTTGGTTAATGAAAATAAAGCCATTGTTAGCTCACAGTGCATTTGGATGTTAATAATGCACTGGTAAATGTTGAACTATGATTGATAAATGCTAAACAAGTACTGTTCAGTATTAGTTTGTGGTAGTAAATACATTTACTAACATAAATGACCGATTAATTTATCTTACAAACAAACATTTTAAAGCATAAACCTTAGTAAATGTTGACAATGCAAGTGAAAATAAGAGGAGCATGAGAAAATATTTAAATTGGCAAAACCTGCTTATATAAGTTAATGCATTTTGCCTTTGGATTCAAATAGATCTGGAAAATTAAGATTACAAATGGGATTTTTTTCTTCTTCTGTGCAATATGAGTGATAGCGAACAAGTATAAAGCAGACTAAAATGACCTGTGGAGAGATCGCCAGACTGAGTTTGCACATTAAAAGCGTCTCTTTCCCTGTAACAGATGTATAAAGCATTTCTCGTGTGTTTTTTCTCGGATCTCATGAAGATTTCTATCAGAATAATGCAAGTGTTATCCAGTGTATTCAGAACAGGTCACAGCAAAGCTGATTTGGTGTGCCGTATAGTCTTCAGTAGTGTCGTATTAAGTCTGTGGTGCTGTTTGTGTCTGTATTTTTAAGTTTCAGTATGTAAAGCATCAAGGTTAACAAATCTAAGCACTGATATGAACTGAGTAGTTCATATCTCTCCTGATTTTATTTATTATGGGTGTAGAGGAGGCTGTAAAAACACTACATCTGCTGTTTTTAATGGTGAAGACGAGTCTGAGGATATGTTTCAGTAACAACCTCTGTGTGTCTAATCAAGAGATCAACCATACATTTGGTTTCTCTTTTCTTTAACATAAAAAATTATTTGTTATTATTAATTATTTATGTCATTCTCCATTAATCATAGAATTAAATGCCAGATTGACGGTTAATGATCACAAATCACAACTTATTAATGATTTAATGATAAATAATGTAACATTTATAATCATTATATTGTCATTAGATTTTTATACCATTTAATTATTCAGATTTTTGCTGCTTGTTCAAACTACTTATTTAAAATGAGCTCAATCAACACATTTCTTAAATTTTTACTTAAGTATTTTATGTTCAATCCACTTAAATTTGAAAATAAAACTTAACTTAATCGATCTGTTTTGGCACAACATTGAGGAATTGTGTGGAACCAAGCATTTTTTACAATGTTTGTCCTTTTTTATTATTATTTATTATCATTCCTAAACAATACTTATTGTCATATCATCAGCACAAATTGTCGTTTAAGCTTATGGATTTTTGTGCAATGCTTAATTAAGTGCATATATCACAAATTGAAGGTTTATAGTACACTCTGTTACAGTCACCAGCAATCTAGCTACCGCGGATCGCTGGAGAACTACAAATCTGCCACTAAATGGACTACAAATACTATCATGCACCTCACACACACCTGTTCCGGTTTTCCCTGATGACACACACACAGACACACAGCTGAAGCTCTTCATTGATTCATTACCTGGACTATAAAGACCCCTCTCATTCCCACACACATTGCTGAGTCTTGTTTGTCTGTTTAAGTGAGCATTACGATGTGGTTTCCTTGCCTAGCCATGTTAGACACTTGCTTTGTTCCGTTGTTTACGTAGTTTGCCAATCTCTTTGCCTACTTTTTTTTGCTTTACCTGTATGTACCCGATTGCTCCTGTGTTTGACCTTTGCCTGCCTGACTATTCTCTGTTGAGTAAATACTGCATTTGGATCCTCAACTTGGTTGTCCCAGACCCTCACATGACTCATGACAGGATTTGTAGTCCATTTGGTGGCAGATCTCCAGCAATCCGCAGTTGCTAGATCACTGGTGACTGTAACACACTCGTTGTATTTGTGCTGGTCAGACAAAATATAATCACTGAATCATGAACAATTTAGGTTATTTTAATAAATGATCATTTCTGTAACTCACAGCTTCATCTGTCGTCTAGGCTGATATGAAGTATTTCAGTTAATACGGTTTTGGGTACATACTGAATTAGAAATTCAAGACCAGACTAGTGACGCAAACGCAGCACAATAAGTGAAGTCACAATGCAAAGACATTTGTAAATGCTGCCATATGCATTTTTCAAGCATAAAAACACACAGACTTCTGAGATGTTAATGAGTGAATACATATTATTATCTTTTTTTTTTTTTTAAAGACCACATTGTTTTATTGATGGAGACTTAAAAAGTTTCTATCATCCTTTACTAAAGGTTTAAAATGAGGCCAAATATAAAGAGCACACAAGATGGTGAATGATTTATACTTGCTTTAAAACAAGAAACAGAGAATGGTTAATGTTTACTTTGCTTTTTTTATTGGCTGTAATTACTATTGTGTAATATAATATTATAGAATGACTTTCTGTAATGCCCTTGAATGCTTTGAAAGAGACAATTTAGCAAAAAATACATACATTGTGCATTTAAATTCCATTTTTTTGTTATGTATTTTTTTTATATATATGTATTCGTTTTTAGTTTTTAATGCCTGGTGTTATTATTAAGAGTATTTATTAATGATTATGTATAAATATAAACTGCTGCGTTTTTATTGTTGACTTTTTCTATTTGCTTGCTTTAGCATTGGCACAATATGTCGATGTTTTGTTTCAGTGGACAATATGGTGTTGTTTTCTGATATTTTGCTGCCTTTATAAAATGTCATTTAAAATCCTGATATAATCGTTTATGTTACAATGACAAATTTTTTCGAGAGTTTGGCAGCTTCCCCTGGCAGGTCAAAAGGTCAGGATGTCAAAGGGTTAATTCATTGACTGCCTCTGAAATGCAGTGCACCATTATAAAATATATTCACCAAATTCTCCTTTCATCTTCTGTTTCAGAGAAACAAATGCTTGATGTTTACATGTTATATTTTTATAACCTCAAAGTATATATTCGAGGCTCTAAGCCATAGGTATCAAAGTAAATTCCTTGAGGGCCACAGCGCTGCACAGTTTTGCTTCAACCCGAATCAAACACAGCTGATCAAACTAATGAAGGTGTTCATGACTCTTTTGAACACCTCGATTATTTGGATCAGTTGTGTTTCATTAGAGTTGGAGCAAAACTGCAGAGCTGCGGCCCTCAAGGAATTGACATTGATACCTATGCTCTAAGCCATAGGTCTCAAACTCAATTCCTAGAGGGCCGCAGCTCTGCACAGTTTTGCTTCAACCCTGATCAAACACAGCTGATCCAACTAATGAAGGTGTTCATGACTCTTTTAAACACCTCGATTATTTGGATCAGCTGTGTTTGATAGGGTTGGAGCAAAACTGTGCAGTGCTGCAGCTCTCCATGAGTTGACATTGGCACCTATGCTCTCAGAATACTTGGCTTATACTTATACATGTGCGTTGTTGTTTTAAAAAAAAACGACTTTAAGATGATCATAGAAAGGCTGTTATTTTCTTCATCTGTTCATGTTTGTCAGTGTAAGTAGGCTACTCGTCTCTCAATGCTCAGAACAGGGGTGTCTACACTCAGTCCTGGAGGGCCGGTGTCCTGGAGAGTTTAGCTCCAACCCTAATCAAACACACCTGATCCAGCTAAACAAGCTCTTACCAGATATACTAGAAACTTTCTGGCAGGTGTGTTGAAGCAAATTGGAGCTAAACTCAGCAGAACCCTCCAGGAACAAGTTTGGACACCCCTGGCTCAGAAAGTGGCTAAAGTGTATTTACCGAAAACCTAATTTTGTGAAATAACCAAATTATTTATGTAAAGCACGCAGAAGCCCTCTTATTTTAAGTCTCCCAATTGTCCCGTGTTATTTCTCCATTCTCCTTTTCTTCAATATTATCAAGTTTATAAAGCAAATTTGCACTTTTCCCTCAGCATTTGTGCTCTAAAACAGACCAACTGCCTTCCTCAACACACACATGATCTGCCTCGGAGAAAATCGCCAGACCCTCTTTACTCACGAGTATCTGCTGATGTATTTGTACTATATATTTACATTAGATAAAAAACATCATTGAAAAAACACTATGGTATTTCTGTCATTATCCTTGTTATTCAGAACTACATAAATGTTGTTTTTTTTAGCTTTTAAATGACTTCTTAACATGTAAGTAGCAATCAGCCTGTATTTAAATCGAGCACAGATGCACTGGAGTAAAAATAAAAAGACTATGTTTGTACAGTATACCATTATGATTGTCTTTTCAATGGCGAAGCGAAAGACATCTGACTCTGATCATCAATGATATAATAAGATTGTCAGCCATGTGGGATGCTTTTGTGTGGATAAAGATGAGGTCATCTCTGCAAATGATGTAATACAGTGAAAATAACCAGACAGGCCAGACTGCCCAATTTTCATTTCAGTATATGCTTCATATCAGCTCTTTCATTCATTCATTCATTCATTTTCTTTTCGGCTTAGTCCCTTTATTAATCTGGGGTCACCACAGCGGGATGAACCGCCAACTTATCAGCATATGTTTTTACGCAGCGGATGCCCTTCCAGCTGCAACCCATCACTGGGAAATCAGCTCTTTCATTTAGATGTAAAATATTATTAAGCACACTTGGATCACCACAGTCTCATAGCTGCTATTTTATGTTAATTTTGACTACAGGTAAATACAAATAATAATGCATTTAACTCAGTTCTGGCTGGCTTACTGTCTGGTTCTGGTTTCTGGTTTTGTGATGTGGGTCAGAACATCACACAAGGACAAAAATGTAACCGCTCTCTGCTTCTCTTTCCTCCTGACCCAGATTTCACACTGCCTGCCTCACAGCACAGAGTGAGACTGCAGCACTAATAAAATATGCTGCAGCACACACACACATACACACTTGTTTTTTGTGGCTTATGAGGACTCTACATAGATGCAATGTTTTTTAAAACTGTACAAACACTATTATACCCTACCCATAAACATACCCACACTCCCTAACCCTACCCCTAAACACAACCTTCACAGAAAATTTGAGGCAAATTTGGAATTTTATAATAATTATGGTAACACTTTACAATAAGGTTGTATTAGTTAATGTTAGTTAATGCACCAAACAATGAACGATACATTTATTACAGTATTTGTTCATGTTAGTTAACGTTAGTTAATGAAAATACAGTTGTCCATTGTTTGTTCGTGTTAATTCGTGGTGCATTAACTTATGGTAACAAGCATGAATTTGGATGTTAATAATGTAGTAAATGTTGAACTATGATTAATAAATGCTGTACAAGTATTGTTTATTATCAATCCATGTTAGTAAATACATTAACTAATGAAACCTTATTGTAAAGTGTGACCATAATAGTAACAATAATAATAATAATAATAAGGTTTAGTTATAGTATAAGCTTTTTATTATTGAGAAAACATAAATCATCCTAATAAACCATTTTTAAGTTTTAAAACCCATGTCATTATGCACATTTGTGTCCTCATAAACCTATGATTAATAAATGCTGTTCAATTATTGTACATAATCAGTCCATGTTAGTAAATACATTCATTAATGAAACTTTATTGTAGAGTGTGTCCATAATAACAACCACAATAATAATAGCAATATTAATGATAATAATAATCATAATAATAATAGAATAATAATAATAAAAATTAAAATAATAACAACAATAAAAAAGAAAATAATAATAACAACAATAATGATAATAATAATAGAATAATAAAAAATAATAACAACAATAATAATACGAATAATAGCAATAAAAATAATAACAATAATAATAATAGAATAATAATATGAACAATAAAAACAATAATAATAATAATAATAAAAATAATAATAATAACAACAACAACAATAATAATAATAATAATAATAATAATAATAATAATAGAATAATAATATGAACAATAAAAAAATAATAATAATAACAACAACAACAATAATAATAATAATAATAATAATAGAATAATAATTTGAACAATAAAAAAATAAAAATAATAACAACAATAATAATAATAACAATAAAAATAATAATAATATTAACAATAATAATAATAGAATAATAATATGAACAATAAAAAATAACAACAACAACAATAATAATAATAATAATAGAATTATAATAATAACAATAATAATAATAATAATAATAATAATAATAATAATAATAATAATAGAATTATAATAATAACAATAATAATAATAATAATAATAATAATAATAATATAATAATAATAATAATAATAATAATAATAATAATAATAATAATATAATAATAATAATAATAATAATAATACGGTTTATTTATAGTATATATAAGTTTTTGATTATTGAGAACACATGGATCACCCTAATAAACCATGTTTACATTATAAAACCCATGTCATTATGCATATCTGTGTCCTCATAAACCTACACACATAAACTACACACACATTTTTAATGCTCCTCAGCATTTTACACTCCTGCTTCCACCATTAACCCATGTCTTCCTGAAACACTGCAGATAGGCCTCGCTCACAGAAATTAGCCTGGTTCCTAGGCAACGGGAGCCTGTCTCTTAGAGACTGGTTAAAAGAGGATGCAATGTGGGTTTAAAAAAATACATAATTATTTTCTGTGTGTGATAAAATGCAACACACTACAATAATCATATAACACCACAGTGTTGTTAATTTGAGTTGTAGATTTGTATATTTATTTGGTCTTCATGTCTTCCTTCACCCCTCCCTTCATTCCCCTGGAGACCGCAGTGTTCAGCACCACAGACAGCGACCCGCCTCTCCGGCAGCCCGTTGTTATGGTAACGCGAGATGGGGGGAGCGCGTGATGCTGCAGCCTGTAATCTGATGCGCAGACGCGGCTCCACTACCCAAATCTGGAGAGCTCATATACAGTATATATGCTATTTATGTTGAAAAGGGACATTATTATAAATGCCTTCATAATAAAGTGTATAATCTAAGACTGCATGTGTTATGATATGAGAAATGCTGTTGAGAATATGTACATGTGATCTCCATTGTGTCCTTGAGCTGTGGATTTCTTCACTCTGCCCTCTGGTGTCAGTTGCCTGATACATGGTTTGGATTTCACAGACCGGTGCAGATCTGGGGAAAGCTCGTGCATGCGCAACTGTAGTGGGAGGGGGCGCAGAACAAAAGGGGACGGGTGGGGCTGCATTTGTCACGTGATCTGTGTAATTGAACCACAAGGTGTCACTGTTTACCATGCAGTTAGACACATTTAGACACTCTGTGCATAAATACGGTCTCATTTGTTATTCTCAAACACAATAAAACCTCCTAAAAGCTGAGTAACATATATATATAATAAATAGATAAAAAGCAATGAGGGGTTTAGACGATTAGTAAAACATTTAGAATTGTCTTTGCATGCTTTTAAAGTTAAAATATAATATTTTATTATAAGATAATAATAATAATAATAATATTGATGATGAGGTAACACATTTAAATAAAGTCTCATTTGCTAATAATAATTAAATAACATTAATAAGTATAATAGGCGGTTCATTCCGCTGTGGCGACCCCAGATTAATAAAGGGACTAAGCCGAAAAGAAAATGAATGAATAATAAGTATAATAATTTTATTTAGCCTATTTTAATATTATTATTGTAACAATAATAATAATATGAATGATGATGGGCGTCACGGTGGCGCAGTGGGTAGCACGTTCGCCTCACAGCAAGAAGGTCGCTGGTTCGAGCCTTGGCTGGGTCAGTTGGCGTTTCTGTGTGGAGTTTGCATGTTCTCCCCGTGTTCGCGTGGGTTTCCTCCGGGTGCTCCGGTTTCCCCCACAAGTCCAAAGACATGCGGTATAGGTGAATTGGGTAAGCTAAAAATTGACCGTAGTGAATGTGTGTGAATGAGTGTGTATGGGTGTTTCCCAGTGATGGGTTGCAGCTGGAAGGGCATCCGCTGCGTAAAACATATGCTGGATAAGTTGGCGGTTCATTCCGCTGTGGCAACCCCTGATTAATAAAGGGACTAAGCCGAAAAGAAAATGAATGAATGAATGAATGATGATAAAAGGGGCAGGTGTCCCCATAAGAACAATGTAATATACATTTGAATATATATCCAGTTAGTAACTTTCCGTCTTAAATATAAAACAGATTGACCACAGTCAAAGATCTGTATACAGATGGGAAATTTGCTACATTTGAACACCTGTATAAAGCTTTTAATCTTAGCCAGTCACATTTTTTTCTGCTATTTACAGGTGCGCCACTACATAAAACATTATTTTACCAAGTTTCAGGAACTGCCACAGGACCATAATATATACAATCTTTTGTGTCAACCTCCTACGGCCAAACATTTGGTGACACAGTTTGCTTCTTTGTTTGTCAGCCAATTTGCTGTGTCTTCTGAGCACCATAAATTGGCATGGGAAGAGGATATTGGAATTAACATTTCAAATGATACCTGGGAAGAGGGGCTGAAGCGAATTGTTATCATTTGTATAAAAAGTATTATAGATGGCATAAATGTTTTTTGTTCTGTTTTATGCTTATAAAAAAAACGTATACATAAATTAAAATTATATATAGTCTTAAATAAAAAACAGATTGACCACAGTCACAATTTTTCTGCTATTTACAGGTGCGCCACTACATAAAACATAAATCATTTATATAAAACATAAATCCACAAGGAATGATTGTCTTTTTTTAACATGTTTTAGTTAAAAGCAAAAAATGTCTGAAATATACCCCCGTTAAAGGCATAGTTCACCGCAAAATAAACATTTGACCATTTACTCACCCTTCACTTGCTCCAAACCAGTTTCTTTTCTGAACCCAAACAAAGATATTTTGAAGAATGTTGGAAACCAGTAACCATTGACTTCCAGCTAATGATTATTGGTTTCCAGCATTCTTCAAAATATATTATTTTGTGTTCAACAGAAAACAGGTTTGGAACCACTTAGGGGAGAGTAAATTGGTATATTTTTATTTTTGGGTGAACTATGCTTTTGACAAACAGATATTCAGCTTAACGGTGTCATAAGCTAAATTAGGAGACAAAAATCACACGATCAATCAACAAAATCAAAACTGTTTCGGCTGGCTGATTCTCACAGGTGCTAATAATCAATAATAATGAGAATATCGTAGCCATTAAGTCTTAAGACTTCATGCCATCAAGAGAAAGATGTAATGTGAATGCGGTTTCGCAGGATAGCTGTGAGTGGCGCTACAACACCATACATTTTCAGCCATCGTGCTTCACATTGGCTTGTTTGGCGTGTCAGACATCACTTGGGCTTTGAACAATGAGCAACG
The DNA here is from genome assembly GCA_903798115.1 of Danio jaintianensis. NCBI lineage: Eukaryota > Metazoa > Chordata > Actinopteri > Cypriniformes > Danionidae > Danio > Danio jaintianensis. Next base: position 1,225,349 of record CAIGQV010000910.1, read on the forward strand.
ACCATGCTAAATCTGTTGGTTAATTTGTGCTTTCGGTAGCATAAATGAGTTAGCCTCGTTTTCCAGCAGTTTTTCAGCAGGACGCAATGGCGAATGAAAATACAAGAACATGGATGCGCAGGATTTTCTATCTGATGTGCCTGCTGCTTAATTCTGGAGGAAATGCCGCCCAGATAAACTACTCCCTCCAAGAGGAATCTAAAATTGGAGTCAATGTGGGAAACGTCGCAAAGGATTTAGGGATTGATCCGACTTCCTTGGAAAACAGGAATTTTCGTATTGTCGCGGGGACAAAGCAGGAGCTCTTTCGGGTCAATCATGAAGATGGCGCTTTGTTTGTGAACCAGAGGATAGACAGAGAAGAGCTGTGTGCTAAAATCAACCCATGTCTCATCAATCTCAAAGCAGTGATCGAAAATCCACTGGAAATGCACCAGATATCAGTTGACATTATCGATGTTAATGATAATCCACCTAGTTTTCTGGACGAAAATTATCAACTGGAAATACTCGAGTCGGCGATGACAGGCGCACGATTTCAGGTGGAAACTGCTCACGATCCAGATATAGGCTCAAATGACTTACAGTCATATAAACTGAGTCAAAACCATTATTTTCGTTTGGAAACAGAAGACATGGGAGATGAAGGTAAGATTCCTGTCCTTATTCTACAAAAACCTCTGGATAGAGAAAAAAGCGCAAGGCATAACCTCATATTAACTGCGACGGATGGCGGAAAGCCGCATAAATCAGCTGCAGCAAATATTACTATTGTTGTCTCAGACGTCAATGATAATACTCCAGTTTGTGATAAGCAAAAATACACAGTGACAGTGAAAGAAGACGCCCCTGAAGGAACATTTCTGCTGCGCGTCAATGCTTCAGATTCAGATGAAGGCATAAATGGAGAAATTGAATTCTCTTTACGGAACAAGTTCAGGAAAGGAGCGTCTGATGTTTTTGATTTAGACAATATAACGGGGGAATTAAAGATTAAAGGAGGGCTCAATTTTGAGGAAAGACAAGTTTATGAGTTAAAAATATTAGCTGCTGATAAAGGAGCTGTGTCTTTGTCTACACAGTGTAACGTGCTTGTTAATGTTGAAGATGTCAATGATAACCGGCCTGAGATTGATGTTACTTCATTATCAAGCCACATCCCTGAGGATGCCGCTCCTGGAACTGTAGTAGCTTTGATTGGAGTTACAGACCTGGACTCGGGGATGAACGGAAAGATAGTTTGCTCTCTGCCCAAAAATATTCCTTTTGATCTCAAGCCTTCGCCTGATGGAAACTTTTATTCTCTGGTAACGAAAGAAAACATCGATAAAGAATCGAAGTCGTCTTATGATATAGCTATAACAGCCCAAGATTTAGGATCTCCTTCACTATCATCAACACGATCGATTCACGTCGAGGTCACGGATGTTAACGATAACAGCCCGAAATTTGCTCAAAGCCCTTATACATTCTACATAACCGAAAACAACAAGCCTGGCATTGCTGTTTTCTCATTAAGCGCAACTGATTTAGATGAAGGGGAAAACGCACGTGTCTCGTATTCAATTGATCGAATGAATTCAGACCAAAGCATGACATCTTTCCTGAGTATTAATGAGGCGAATGGCACAGTTTACTCGTTGAGGAGCTTTGACTTTGAGTCTCTAAAAACATTTCATTTCTTTGTTGTGGCCAAAGACTCTGGAAGTCCATCTCTGAGCAGTAACGTGACTGTGAACGTGT
>CAIGQV010000910.1:1287091-1301105 GCA_903798115.1 Danio jaintianensis
TACTCTAGTCATACCAGATCGCAGGAGGAGGGATTCTGGAGAGGTAAAACGAAGTTTATATAAAATACTCTTTTGTGATTTGCTTTAGTATTTCTGTTTTCATTTATTTATTTTGGCCACTGTGATGTCCTCTCTCACCCTGCAGACACACTCTGTTCCATGCAAAATAAACATTTGCAGTAATTATTCTTGTTCTAGAAAGAGATGTTGGTATATGTATCTAAACAGTCTGAAAGATTAAACTCTTGCATTTCACAGGCAGAAGGTCTCTAAACCAGAATAATGTGATTTGATTTAGAGAGTTTTGGGACTCAGGGATTGAATAAGTGTACATGCTGGTCTGTCTGATGTAATGCATTGATGGCGTTAGCTGTTGGATGTAAAAAAATAAATGTCCAGTTGTGACCAGTGGAGTTTTAGATGGGCAGATGATGCTGCAAGAGATGCAAGATAGCAATTGATCTCGGCTGGGCCAGTTGGCATTTCTGTGTGGAGTTTGCATGTTCTCCCTGTGTTGGCGTGGGTTTCCCCCACAGTCCAAAGACATGCGCTATAGGGGAATTTGTTAAACTAAATTGGTCATAGTGTATAAGTGTGTGTGAATGTGAGTGTATGGGTGTTTCCCAGTACTGGGTTGCAGCTGGAAGGGCATTCGCTGCGTAAAACATATGCTTGAATAGTTGGTGGTTCATTCCTCTGTGGCGACCCCTGATAAATAAGTTACTAAGCCAAATGAATAAATGAAATTTTCTTTTAAAATTTCTTTGATCTATTTTCTATCACAATTGCAGATGTTTTCAGATGTGATAATAACTCTAGCCATCATTAATGTTCTATTGCTGCATCCAAAAGCACTAAAAAAAGACATCAAAAGGCAGGTCCGAATCCAAATTCTGCTTCACTTCGTATCTCAGGAGGTACTTTCTTCTTTTCGAGTTTCAAAGTGTAGCTGTGGCAGTGTAGCTCTGATATATGACAGCTTAGAAGTATACTGTACTTTGCTGCCTTCGATATCCCACAATCCTGTGCGTCCCATTTCTTACAGTTGAGAAGAAAAGAAAGAGCATGGTGTCTTGAAGTGCTGCTTGAGTGTCATTTTGTATATAAATTTATTTTTGACCATCATTTTCCGCTTTTGATGGCAATTCTAGGCAGAAGCTAGTGTTGTAGTAAGCAAATATTCTCTGAGTTATCACCAAAGCTCTTTCTAATTTGTTGTACATGACTAATCAGTACACTGTAAAAATGCTTGGTTCCACTAGGCCTATCACAATAATCAATATATGACTTACCGCACAACACATGGACATGACCTCAATCATTTTTGGTGATGCAATATACACTCACCGGCCACTTTATTAGGTACACCTTACTAGTACCGGGTTGGATCTTTTGCCTTCAGAACTGCATTGATTCAACAAGGTACTGGAAATATTTCTCAGAGACTTTGCTCCATATTGACATGATAGCATCACGCAGTTGCTGCAGATTTGTCAGCTGCACATCCATGATGTGAATCTCCCGTTCCACCACATCCCAAAGGTGCTCTATTGGATTGAGATCTGGTGACTGTGGAGGCCATTAGAGTACAGTGAACTCATTGTCATGTTCAAGAAACCAGTCTGAAATGATTCACGCTTTATGACATGGTGCGTTATCCTGCTGGAAGAAGCCATCAGAAGATGGGTACAATGTGGTCATAATGGGATATACATGGTCAGCAACAATACTCAGCTAGGCTGTGGCGTTGACACGATGCTCAATTGGTACTAATGGGCCCAAAGTGTGCCAAGAAAATATCCCCCACACCATTACACCACCACCACCAGCCTGAACCGCTGATACAAGGCAGGATGGATCCATGCTTTCATGTTGTTGACGCCAAATTCTGACCCTACCATCCGAATGGTGCAGCAGAAATCGAGACTCATCAGACCAGGCAACGTTTCTCCAATCTTCTATTCTCCAATTTTGGTGAGCCTGTGCGAATTGTAGCCTCAGTTTCCTGTTCTTAGCTGACAAGAGTGGCACCCGGTGTGGTCTTCTGCTGCTGTAGCCCATCCGCCTCAAGGTTGGAACTGTTGTGCATTCAGAGATGCCTTTGTAAACCCTAGAGATGGTTGTGCGTAAAAATCCCAGTAGATTGGACTTGTAAGCAGAAGGTTATGGGTTTAAATCTCAGTGCCAGCAGACAATGACTGAAGTGTCCTTGAGCAAGACACCTTACCCCCGTTTGCTCTGCAGTGATAATTGGCCTCTGCATAATACTTGTAAGTCGCTTTGGATAAAAGCGTCAGCCAAATGACTAAATGTAAATGTAAATGTAGATCAGCAGTTTCTGAAATACTCAGACCAGCCCGTCTGGCACCAACAACCATGCCACATTCAAAGTCACTTAAATCCCCTTTCTTCCCCATTCTGATGCTCAGTTTGAACTGCAGCAGATCGTCTTGACCATGTCTACATGCCTGAATGCATTGAGTTGCTGCCATGTGATTGGCTGATTTGAAATTTGCGTTAACGAGCAGTTGGACAGGTGTACCTAATAAAGTGGCCGGTGAGCGTATATCATTCATACATAAAAACCAATTCTAGCAACAATTTAGCTGATTGCGCAACCTCTCTATCTCTATTGGAGGTGTGAGTGTCAGTATAGTTTAAAAAACACCATAGTATTTACTATAAATTACTATAGTATATTTTCATGTGGGTGTCTGACAACTGAAAATAGATCTGGTAGCAGAAATTACAGCCTCTGTTACTTTTAACCTTGTACTTTTTTATTAACATTTATTATTTATTTAGGTTACGCATTTTCACATTCTGACTCCAATGCCTCATTACTAAACTGTTAAAATGACTATAATTAAAGGAAATATTCTCTGGAATGTTCTCTGGAAGAGTGTACTTGCATCATGATGATATTGTATTGTCATTCTGGCATTATGTGATGAGTGGCATGAAATGGTCTTAAAATGACAATAATTATCGCAATATGTTTTGGTGCAATATATCGTGCAACAAAAAATAGATATTGTGACAGGCCTATTCCAAACAATTGATTTGTGTTGGGACAACATGAAGGAATTAAGTTAATTTTTACTCATTTAAGCGGATTGAACATAAAGCAATTAAGTTGTCCTGAAGAAAATTATTGAAGAATTATGTTGTTTTAGCTCATTTTAAATAAGTAGTTTGAACAAACAGCGAACGTCATCTTTTGAGTGTATGCTGTGTCAGAAATCTGTCTGAAATCCATTTTATGAGCTACCTTCATGCACAAATACTGCCTGCACGCTTTGCGGACTACTCCGTGCACAAAAGTCAGCTGCTTAAGCTTTCAGACGTATACTATTACACTGAACGTTCTGATTCCTATTCATTTTCTGTCTGGTATCCATAGCAACACATCCGTTTCCCTAAGAAAAAAGGGGGCAGTAGAATAAACTGCATTGGGAATTATGAAAAGGTACAGTGTATGATATATAAATGTATTTGTGGGTCAGCTTGCTGAGTTGTATAGCAGAGCTGCGTTTAATAGATGAAATAGATTCAGATGGAGATGTTGATGGCGCAGTCAGCAGATGGTGTCAACAGATTCAGTCCCCTGTGAAGGACACACACACTCACAGAGAGTCATGTGTTTGATTGTGGGAGTCAGCGTCGTGTTTGTGCTTTTATCAGATTGTCAGTGCTCCGTTGTCTGTGTACATAAACATCATAATAATGACATTGCTTTTATGAATGTAGCGCTCAGATGACAGCATCTTTTTTTAACATCTTTGAGAGTGTACATTTATGTACAGAGCACCTCAGGGTGTTACTCAAGCATATTTTAGTTCGTCAGGCAGACAGGATTGGCCTTATTCCACATTACTGAGCACACACACACACACATGCACAGCTCTCCTAGCCACAGTGCTTTCATCTTTCTACTCCTCAGTAATTTTTTTTGCTATCTTCCCCCACACATCATCTTCTCCATACCTCATTTAATTCTCTATCTATCTATCTATCTATCTATCTATCTATCTATCTATCTATCTAATTCGTTTTTCAGTGTAATTTAGTAATATTGTGTACTTCTGATTTTTGATTACTGTTTCTCTCTTCATATTTAGTATTGGAGCACTACTAATATCACAGTACCTTGTGTGTGTAAGATGCTTAAGAGAAAATCATTTGGCAAATGTTTAATCCTGACACCGTATATTACAGTTTTTTTTTAAAAATACAGTATAGGGTAGTTTGTGTACATTAAATATGCATTTAAAATATACGTTGCAATATATTGTGATAAATGAATGTGCACAATTGTGTTGTCTTGGGCACTTTGAAATAGAGTCAATTATTCGGGCTTTGGATTTATTAAATTTAGTATAATTTCACAGCATACTTGAGCTTTTTTTCTGTGTAATAGAATAAATATTTAGCATGGCATGTACAGTAACACTTGCTATAAAGGAGAAAAACATGTTTCAAACTAGTACTACTGGTCTACTATAATCCGTGATATATATATGTGGCATTATATATAATTTATGTACTAATCTTTGTAACCTTTTATTAAGTGGGCAACACTGAAGTTTGTCCATGTTTGTCCATCTTTTAACTTTTTGTAATAGAGTAAATGCAGAAGGACTTTTAATTTTCAGTAACCCAGTTAAAGCGCTTCCGGTGATCTGTATGCCATTGCAAAATCTCAGTGTTTAAGGTCTGTTTTCTTTAAAAGTAAATGTTCTTCACTGCCTGATTGATATACGACATAAAGTGGGTCTCAGAATGTACAAGAAGCACTGCATTGCGTTCCATTTTTCCATGCCACGTCTTTAAAATATGAACATTTATGTATGTTAATGTCTTTTCATCTCGTTTTACACTTGAACAACTAAATGAATGCTTAAGTCGATGTCACTGATTATATTTTAATCACATTACAACATCGATGCCATAAAAGGAACTGTATAAAATTGAAAAAGTCACATTAACCGTTCACCGGAAGTTTATCGGTGGGGAAAAAAACACTAGCTGTGCATTTACCCTATTTATTAAAATACCGTGATAACCCATATTGTATGGATATATCACAGAATGAACATTTGATACCTTTACATGTCTAATTTAAAACAGAATGTTAGGATTAGTTTAACTGCAGTATGCACCGCCCTGTTTTGCAGAGGCTGCAGGTCCAGTCAGTTATTGCAGGAATCAGCAGAATATTGAGTCTGGTCCAGCACACACACACACACACACACACTGATCATAGAGCAACCCAGCTATAGGGTCCAGCTCAGCACCTCATTAGGCTGCTGCAGCATCATCTGTTTGACTTTTCTTTGTTCAGTGTGTGAATAAAAGCCTTGTATTTTATAGCCATGGTAATCTGCTCAGTGGTTTCACTTATCTTTAGTTCGGATTTTAAATGAACGTTAAAGAAAAGCCTTATTAAATTCATTTAGGCATGCAAACTGTACAAACTAGCAGATCTGTGTGTTTTTATCTATTTCCGATTTTTATAGATGTTTCTAATGTCGTAAAAGAATCCTTGTCGGATATTTAGGTCTTTTTCTTTCCCACCCCAGTTGCTATGGCAACAGCAGAGCTGGAACGCTCTTTGTTTACTGATTCGAGTTGCTAAAGAGACAGAATGCCTCCTGCAGATATTCAGCATCAAATATCAGACGCTTTTGTCCAAATGTACAAATGAGGACAATTGATGTAATGAAAGCATTACATACAACAAACACATGTAATTAATATGATGATCTTTAATTAATCTAAAGCAATATTGTAACGAGAACAGGACGCTGACAACGGAGTGAGGATCCAAATGCAGATTTTATTAAGAATGGTCAGGCAAGCAATGGTCAACACAGGGGCAAACAGATGTATGCGGGCAATCCAGAATCGTAGTCGAAAACAGGCAGATGGTCAAAAGGCAGGCAGCAGACAGGGTAAAACAAAACAAGGCACAGGATCAAAAACAAGGCAAGAAACGGCAAGGAAAACACGCCGTAAAGTTCACTATACAGCTTACAAGACTCAGCAATGATGTATGTGTGTGTGTTGTTTAAATAGTCCTGTAATCAGTCCATGAGCAGCTTCAGATGTGAGTGTGTGAACTCAATGGAGACTTGGAGCAGGTGTGTGTGTTGCATGATTGGATCTGAAGTCCATGTAACAGCGGATTTGTAGTTCTTTAGTAATCTGTGTGTTTACCAGCGATCTGCCAGGATTAGATCGCTGGTGATTGTGACAAATATATAGTATTTATATTCTGTATTTATATAAAAACGGATGTTGAACTTCTTACGCAAATTTTTTGTTTCTCTTTTATTTTTATTTCTGTTTTTCTTAAAACAACCAAAATCTGTCCTTCAAACTAGAATCTCTCTCGCTCACGATCTGTAAAATATATATTTTTTTAGAAAGCGATTTTTTTAATTTTTTTAAATTTTTTTTTATAAAAAAATTAGAGTAGATAAAGTATAAATAAAATATACATTTCATGTAAAGCAGTATACAGCAGTAAACAGTATTTATATATTTGTATTTATATAAAAACTGATGTTGAACTTACATGAAATATATTTTTCTTTTATATTTCTATTTAATTTCTTCTTAAAACAACTAAAAGTGTGTGTGTGTGTGTACATGTTTTTGTGACATGTCAGGACACAAATCTGTATAATGACATAGGTATGACACAGGTATTACTAAAAGGAGGTGAAATATGAGGACACAGCTGACGTCCTCATTTCTCAAAAAGCTTATAAATCCCACAGAATGAGTTTAATCAGAGAGTAAAGCTGTACACTGTTTCCTGTGATGGTTGGGTTTAGGGGTAGGGTGGGGTTAGGGCAATACAAAATACGGTTTGTACAGTATAAAATTAATAGAAACCTATGTAATGTACCCACTTTTCACAAAAACAAATGTGTGTGCATGCGTGCGTGCATGTGTGTGTGTGTGTGTGAGTGAAAGATTACTGGCCTGTAAGACTTTTGCACAGCACTGTATCTGTGGATGTCTGTGTATAAGAGCAGGTCAGGTCCATTCTGCAGTGCTTCAGTACTTTAGTGGGTCACATCAGTTCTGCTTTTGGTTCATGTGGTTATAAGTAGCTCTGTCCTCTATATCTCAGTCTGCAGCTGGCCTCAAGTACTCTCTCTCTCTCTCTCTCTCTCTCTCTCTCTCATATAATCTTTGACTTTAAGTCTGTGATAATCTTTCTCAACACTTTCTCTCAGTGGACTTAGAAATGGTCAAGTTGGCTTTAGAAGTGTGTTCATTCTAAATTACATTATTGTGAGCTTTATTATGGTTTATTATTATTTCATCTATAATGATAATTCTGTATGTATAAACTCTGTCCTTGGTTATTTAATGAAATTTAATGTTTGAAGAATTGCATGTTTAAATCCACAACTGAAACTCATTTATTATTATTATTATTATTATTATTTATTATTATTTATTTTTGCATTTCAGTATGGATGTACATTTATAAAAAGTTTTTGATGTGTCTTAGAATGTAATTAAGTCATAAGTTGGCATTGCAATAGTTTGTTTTCTGCACTATATATTGCAATATGAATATCATTTCGCTAGATGACGGGGTGATTTTGTTGGGGAGTGCGTCTGCATAAAATGTTATTTAAAAAAAATACAAGCATATATAAATACAACAGAGCAAAGATACAAATGAAATGAACAGTGAATTGAGGCAACAACCTTTAAAATAACATTGTAAAATAACATTGTAACAATTATCTTGAATTATTGTCTAATATTATCTTGTATACATTGTATTAGGTCTTATGTGTAAATAATTAAATGCAGTTAATCTTTGTTAAAGCTACACATGTTATAATGTCTTGTGCTCGAATGCATTAAATTTGCTCGAAATACTCACACAGCCACAGGCCTTAGAAACACATTTTCAACTTTGCAATGACTCCATGTGTTCTGAACTGTGGTGTCGGGTTAAAGGGATAGTTCACCCTAAAATGAAGTTCTGTCATCATTTACTCACCCATGACTTGCCCCAAACCTGTTTTAGTTTCTTTATCTTTCTCCTGTTGAACTCAAAAGAAGATATTTTGAAGAAAGCTGGAAACCTGTAACCATTGACTTCCATATTATTCATTCATTCATTCATTTTCTTTTCGGCTTAGTCCCTTTATTAATCTGGGGTCGCCACAGCGGAATGAACCACCAACTTATCCGGCATATGTTTTACGCAGCAGATGCCCTTCCAGCTGCAACCCATCACTGGGAAACATCCATACACACTCATTCACACACATACACTACAAACAATTTAGCCTACCCAATTCACCTATACCGCATGTCTTTGGACTTGTGGGGGAAACCGGAGCACCCGGAGGAAACCCACGCGAACACGGGGAGAACATGCAAACTCCACACAGAAACACCAACTGACCCAGCCGAGGCTCGAACCAGCGACCTTCTTGCTGTGAGGTGAACATGCTACCCACTGCGCGACCGTGCAGCCGTCATTATTATTATTATTATTATTATTATTATTATTATTATTATTATTATTTTTACTATGAAAGTCAATGGTTAGATGTTTACAGATTTCTTCAGCATATCTTCTTTTGTAACCACTTGAGGGAGAGTAAATTGTGTAAATAGTAAGTACATTTTCATTTTTGGGTGAACTATCCCTTTAAATAGTCCTTTATGTCTGAAATAAATTACTACGCAGCTCTAATATATTTAACAATGTGTTTAATAGGCTGTCTCTTCTGGTTCATTTGGTTGGTACATTGCATTGTTGGAATGCAGTTTTGCATGCAGTGTGCTCTGTGATGTTGTATATGTAGGCGATCTAGTCATTGCATGCATATACAGACAGATTATAAGCAAAATTACATCCCATGTTATGCTATTCATGCTATATAGTGCATAAAGCATGGTATCATAGCATGCTATTTCAGACAGAGCCTGATTAGTGTAACAGAGATGATTCTGACGCTATAGTTTGTGATTGCTGGAGCGCTATAAAGCACACGAGGGATCTGTAAGGCTGAAAGCAGAGCTGTGTGTGGGATGTGTGTGGAGTCAGGGATATAAACGCTATTTTTAGAAGGTCAGTGTTTCATATTGTACTGAAAAAATGAGATAAATCCTCATCTGTATTTTTGCATTGTTTCCTAGAATGTTGGAAATCTAAATGTCTTAAATTTATTTGAGAGGCAAAAGATTTGATCTTGCTTTCTATGTGTGTATGTATATACAGATATATAGTTATCTCATTTTTTCAGTACAATATGATACACAGACCTACTAATATATATATATATATATATATATATATATATATGTGTGTGTGTGTGCTCAGCATAAATGAGTACACTTCATTTAGAAAAATAATTTTATTAATTTCTCATTGAATATAGGTAATTTATTTTGTGCATTTGAACAAAAACGATTTATTAATCAGATATATTTATTATAATTACATTTTAATCTTCAAACAAATTACAAACTGATAAATTGAAACAAAATGTTATATATTTTTCTGCTTCTTTTCTTGCTAAATATGTTAGCAGGTTAATAATATACAGAACTCAATGAAAAATCAAGGTTATCTCCCACTGGCAGATTTTCCCCTTCTCCTTTATTTTTTTTAGGTTATCTTCAACTAGCAGATTTTTTCCTTCCTATTTTATTTTATTTTGCTTTATTTTATTTTATTTATTTATTTATTTATTATTCTGTGTGAAGTAGAAAATGCTTGCTTCTAAAGTAAATGTATGTTTATTTTATTTCAAGACACCTAAAACACTGCAAGTTCCCAAAGGGCAAAAGCATTTTTTAATGTGAAGTGTGGTTACACCAAATGTTGATTTAATTTGGTTAAAAAGATGTTAATTGATTAAATAAATCCTATGAATAGCATTATTTTTGAAAGCAGCTTCACTTTAAGGCATTGTTTCCATAAGTGCATAAACCTTTATATAATACTGTTGCTATGCAAGCAGGTTTGAAGTGTCTTTCTTGAAGTGTCTTTCAAGATTAAACAAATACATACAGAAGGGTTCATACGGTCATGGAAAACCTGGAAAAGTCATGGAATTTTGACATGGCATTTTCCAGGCCTGGAAAAGTTTTGGAAAAACAGAAAAACCCACAAGGTTTTGGAAAAGTCATGGAAATATCCGTATAGGTGATTTACTTATTTTCCGTCCTTGGCCAATCACATACTCTCACATTATTAGTGCGGTGTAAGCATTATCTAAATCAATTTTACATAGATATAAGTATAAATTGAAACTAAATAGATTGTTGCGTGTTTTACGATATGCTGTAATAAATTTAAACATGCATTGTTTTTCTTTTACCACACATATGTAGACATTGCATGAAACATTAGGTCATGAAAATCTACTTGAAAGTCTTGGAAAAATTATGGAAAAGTCATGGAATTTTAGTAGTAAAAATGTGTATGAACCCTGATACAGTCAAGCTTGAAATTATTAACTTATATTCAGTTACTTATATTCAACCAGCAGGTGTTGTTTGTTTGTTTTTTACCAGAAATGACACAAGTTTCTCCCAAAAGATCATAAGACTATGTTCAAGAGTCATCATTGTGGAAAAAAAAATATTTCTCATCTTTTATTTACATTTGAACAAACAATTTAAGTCAGGGCTTGACCGTATATTTATCATTTGGAGTGTGTGTGTGTTATAATGTGTAAGTCCCAGCTTAAAATGAGGCAAACCCATGCTGGAGGGAACAGGGTCTCTCATGGTATCAATGATTCTGCGCTTATTTATAGATGGTCTCTGGAGTCCTCAGCTGTTAGCTCATCTCTTCCCTGTGGTCTCTGCACATTCTGAGGGATATTTAGTCATGTGAGAAATTATTAATTTATTTATTAGTTTGCCACTCAGCATTTTAGCTTGTGGCTTCATTCTCGCTAGCTAGCTTCCCCTGCAAACCTGCATTATTTAAATATGTGAGAACTAAATCTAACTAAACTGCACTGAATAAATGAAACCCTTCTTAATAGCAATTGTATTTGTTTTATGATTGAAGTACTTGGCAGCCTTAATATTGCTATTGTCAAGCTGTTTTGGACATCTGTTTTACATAACATGCTTAATGAGTCGTCTCTTGATGTAAATTTGATTAGTTTTTGGCTGAGATGTTTACAGATGTTATGAAGAGAACTATATTCTATAGATAAATCATTTAATAAAAGATATTTAAATTATTTTCAGTGCTATGTTGTAAAAGCTCAGGATGATGGCGAGAGAGAGCCTTGACGCAAAAGCATGGAGAAGGAGGAACAGTGACTCATCTCCACTCATGTGTGTGTGTGTTAAAAGCAGGTTCATATATGTGTGCACTGCAGTGGCAGCAGCCATTTTGAAAGTGTTCATATCACAGAACAATAAGAGATTCTTCTATTAAATGAGGATATGGCAACCTTGGAGCTTCTATAATTATCAGTATGGCTCCTACATTCACTTCCATTAAAGCAGGATCTCATTGTGATGTAGTTTTCTGTGTTAACCTTTTGAGTGAATTACCAGATATATATTTCATGTTTCATGTGTGATTGTAAACATGTATGTATTACATGCATGTATGTACATATATGAGCGAGTGAGCACAAACACACACACACACACACACACACACAGAGACCGATTTAGACTTGTAAATACTTACAATAATTTACTGTAATGTTTATTTATTTGGTGCTTTCATCTAATGTAACTCCCCACAGTACGACAGTAGAAGTATTCAAAGCAATAAAATAACAATGATATGGCTGCGCGGTGGCGCAGTGGGTAGCGCTGTCGCCTCACCCGTCCCGGCTGGGCCAGTTGGCATATCTGTGTGGAGTTTGCATGTTCTCCCTTTGTTGGTGTGGGTTTCCTCTGGTTTCCCCCACAGACCAAACACATGCGCTATAGGTGAACTGATGAAACTAAATTGGGCTTAGTGTATGTGTGTGAATGAGTGTGTATGGATGTTTCCCAGTATTGGGTTGCAGCTGGAAGGGCATCCGCTGTGTAAAACATATGCTGGATAAGTTGGCGGTTCATTCCGCTGTGGCGACCCCTGATGAATGAAGGGACTAAACCGAAGGAAAATGAATGAATGAAGAAAAGCATACAGGTTTGAAACATGGGTTAGATTTGATTTTCATTTTTGGGTGAACTATTCCTTTAAGTACTATGATTTGCTTTTAAAGTAAAATATTTACACTATATGGGGTAAATAAGGTAGATTGTATTGACCTTATTCTTCAATGCGGAAGTGCGCTCGTTTTTGCGATTGTTTTAGAACTTCCGATTCAGTCACCTATGGGAGAAATGACTAGGAATACTCAACGGCAGAAAACTGTCAAACAAGTTGCTCTACAAGCAAGTGTTTGCATGACTATACAGACAAAGTAGAATAATATAATAAGAAAATATCAGTTTGCAACATCAAGCAGCAGAACGAGCCGTTTTTAATGTCTAAAAATGAATGGAAGTGAATGAGACCGGAAGTCTCGAGCCAAAAAGATTCAAATGGCTGCGCCCACTCGTACGTGAAGAATAAGGTGAATACCTTACATTGCACCACTGCATATTTTTTCCACTTTAGAGTGTAACCATGGCAACTTCTTTCAATAAACAAACATCTCATTATTTAATAAAGCATATACTGGTTTAATTAAGTGGTGAAATCACTAAAACCCTATCACTGAGCAGATATAGCTATAAATAACATATTTTACACACCACAATTCATTCATTCATTTTCCTTTGGCTTAGTCCCTTATTTATCAGGGGTCGCCACAGTGGAATGAACCGCCAACTATTGCAGCATGTTTTATGCAGCAGATGCCCTTCCAGCCGCAACCCAGTACTGGGAAACACCCATACACACTCGTTTTCACACATACTCATATACTACGGCCAATTTAGTTTATTCAATTCCCCTATAGCGCATGTCTTTGGACTGTGGGGGGAACTGGAGAACCGGAGGAAACCCACGCCAACACGGGGAGAACATGCAAACTCCACACAGAAATGCAGCAATCAATGCAGTATACACTTTAAATGTCTAATTTGTACACAATGTCAGACGCACAAACCATGTGCACATGAGACATCCATGCCTCTGCTGCTAAAAACCACTCACACACACCCACACACACATGCGCACACACACAGGCCTGTGTTTGACACGCAAGAGTGAGTCAGGGACCAAATGTCTTTGACTCTCACAAATCATACGCAAACATTAGTATACACAGATGACCACATGAACAGGACTGAAACTGCAAAATTGGCTGCTATATTTAGATTTTGTTGATCTGCATGCAGCACCTAAAGATTAACACTGCGTAAGTGTCAAATAAAACAATATAAGTACATGCCAAATGAGTATGTTATTGCTGGAAATTTGGCTGGCTGCTTTAAGAACATCAGTGAATATTAGACATGAACGTATGCAACTCTCGCTTTCTTTCCACCTTCATCATTCTGCTTTTAAGGTCCCAAAATGTGTTTTTCACAGCAATATCAAATATACTTTGAAGAAAATATAATATAGTAGAATCATTGCTGGTTCCTTAAGAAGCCTTTTATCAAACATTAATTTTCATTCGGCTTAGTCTCTGATTTATCAGAGGTCGCCACAGCAGAATGAACCGCCAACTTATCCAGCATATGCTTTACACAGCGGATGCCTTTCCAGCTGCAACCCAGTACTGGGAAACACCCATACACACTCATTCTCTCTAACACACACACACACACACACACCCACACACACACACACACACACACACACACACACACACTTCGTGTTGCCCTGTATGCTTTTCTTGCTTCTGTTAAGTACAAGAGAAGATAATTTGAAAAATGTTGCAAACCTTTAACCATTGACTTCCTTAGTATTTTTTATTAATTTTTTACTATGTAAATCAACAGTTACCAGTTTTCAGTGTTCTTCAAAAGATCTTTTTTTTTT
>CAIGQV010000918.1:0-16707 GCA_903798115.1 Danio jaintianensis
TATTATTATTATTATTATTATTATTAATAATACAATAATAAATATTGTTATTCTTCACATTGTTATTAAAAACAACAAAAAACACTACAATATTTATAGTAACTTCGTTTGAAACTTTTAATTTGCAATTTAACTTTATTTGGTGCACATTTGCAGAAATATGTTATGCACATTTTCATCTCGTGTTTATTCAGTACCCTTTACAAAAAGATATGGAGCATACTTTGATATTCCAATATTTATAAATAAACCACGCACTCAAAAATATGTTTCCCGAAGGACGATATTCATAGGTTTCATGTGACGTCACACAGTGGTGCGGCCGCCATTTTTGTGACCGAACTGTACTATGCTGTCAATCTGCTGTGGTGCTGAAATAGCTGAATTATGTTATGTTGCGCCAGTTAACGTAACTACTTGTCATTACATAAATGTGTCCTGATGTAATTGATAATAATGTGCTTTATCTACAGGCTGTCCAGTTCCGTGATCATGCTTGCGCTACTAGTATAATGTTAACCCTTTGTGGAGACAGCTTAAACCGCACCGCTTGACTTTCTTTATTACTGAATAAAAGCACTCGTTTTTGTTATAAGCCCAGTTAAACAAATAAAATAGCCCTTTAACTTTTAAACGATATTTGACTCTTATTTGCACGACCTAAAATGATGGAGTATGCTGCTGCTTGTGGGTTTTCACTGTCATAAAAAATGCAAACGTTCAGTGCTGGATTGTAATCTAATTTGATCAACAGACCGTCACTCACCCGTATTGTAGATCGCTGTGGTGAACGATCTGTCCAGAAACGCCCTGGAATCTGTTTCTGTATATGTTGACGCACTTATGTGTTACTCTTTATGAGCACGCTCTCCCTCATGTGTCTGTGTGTCAGAAACACGCGAGCACCATGTGCGATCTGCTGAGTTTATGACACACAAATATCGTGGATGTCGTGTTAATTCCTGAGATCTACATGTGATCAGGTACACTTCATCTTCAAATACATTTTGAATGATAAACACGGCCCGATGTGTAGTAGTGATAGTCTTCACTGTAAATGCCCTGAGAGCTTCGCTGCTGTTTGGAGTGGATTGTAAACAACTTAGACATTTCACCAGTGTTGGAGGTTATTACTAGCAGATCACCAGAATGTATTTTCTTTAAATACTGTAGTTTTTGGGAGAGTTTTCTGATCCCCAGTAACAGGCTGAATCTCCTAAAGTTCGTGGCCATGGCAAACAGTAGTGAAGCAGTGAATAAATGTACAGAAAAGGAAGTTGAGACAGACACGTCGCAGATTTGAAGGAACAAAACACAGTTCGAGGTATCATCAGAAGCATCATAACCAGTATTCGTTTATTCTTTAGCAAAATATCGATATCATCTAGTCTCATTTAAATCCTCTGTGATGATGAGTGTGACCATATCGGACACAAATATGGTGGCGAGCGTAGCGGAAGTGACGTTTTTGGTCCCCATGAATAGCATCATTCTCTCCTGAGCTAAACCACGCCCTCGTTACGCGATGGTTGCGCTTACGTAACGTCAACGTCTCAGTGTGGGAGAAGTGCGGGAGAAACTTCTGGAAGCATTGAACTTCGGTGGGGGAAGAGGCAAGCCGTGGAAGAGCAATCTTAATAGTAAGTGTGCAAAGATTGTTGTTCTTTGTTTAAGACACTTCATATAAATTTGTTGAAAAAACTTTGCTAACTTTGTAAGTTATTAACGTCCATGGACGTTTAAATTGAACTGTGAACTTAACCCTGATCTGTCAAGGTTTTAAACAATTAACCTTATGGATTTATTTCTGTGATTGATTTTGATATGCAAACTGTTTATAAGTGTAACGTTAACAAAGTGTATTAGATTCATTCATGTTTTTAAAAGCGCGATGGAGAGCCTAGAGACAAAACAGAACACAGACATGTAAAGTCATCTTTTAGTTGAAGGTCCACCTAAAAAACACGCGCAAAGATGTGTGCAGATGCGGCGCCTAGTGATTATTCACATAATCTCTCTTTTGTTATGTGATAAATGAACGTAAATAGTGAATGAATATGCGCGTTGCCGTAAATCATATCCGTGTGGCTCTTAAAGTGACAGCGCGTATATTCCAACTGCTTATTATTAATCAAACAAAATCAAATCAAAACCAAAATAATAGTAATAAATCATTCATTTTGAACTGAAGGTGTATACAGTGAAACACTTATTGAAAGTAAGATCATTTACTGGCAGTTTTAATATCATATTTGTACCAGCACAAAACATGTAATTATGCAATTATAGATTTTGAAATGAATTACAAAAAATACTAAGATTTATATCTCAAGGCAACTAGTAATTCAGATTGATTGCCCTGATTGTGTGAATAGTTTATGGGATATTCTGAGGTTATTATAATTAATAGTGTAAGGTAGTTTTAAAGATGTGCTGCAATGTCATACAACAATAACAATATCATTGTTTGTTTCCTTTTTTATGTGATTAATCTGACTATTAATGTTTGTGTATTTTTTTTTTTTTACAGATCTACATTGATGCAGTGCAGGTACTGTAAATACGTGTCTGCCAGTCAAAATTTGCTGTTAAGACACTACAGGCTCAAGCACTGGTACCCAAGCCGACGTGTACCATTGGTATGTCTGTTCCCTGAGTGTGTCTGCACTTTCAAAACACCAGGTGCACTAAAAAGTCATCTATATAGAGTCCACACAAATTCTGATAAAAGGACAGAGCAAGCCACATTTAACTGTGACTTGTGTGATTATCACAATGTTTGTTCTGAAAAAGTTTTCATGCGGCATTTGGGTACACACCTGAAAAGAAATGAGACTGTACAATGCCCGTTTATGCACTGTAATTTTCAGACCAATGTCTATGTTACATTTCATAGCCACAAGTCCAAACATCACAAAACACAGACTGCAAGTGATTATAAATCATCAGTTGTAACTGTCAGTTGCGGAGATTCCGATAACTCACCAGATTCAACTTCAGAGTGCTTTGAAGATACATCAGATAAAGAAATAGAATCAGAAGCCGATGAAGTTGATGTTGACCAAATTCTTGAGAAGAAATTGGCGTCTCTGTTTCTTTGTATGCAGACAGAATTGGGTGTGTCTAGAAATGCTACAAAGCAGATTTTCCATTGTCTCAATGAAATACAAATTCTTTCTAAACCATCCATAGAAAAGGTAATTCAAGATATTTTATGCAACCATAACTGTAATGTTGAGCAGTCAGTAATCACAGAAATCACTGAGGCTGTGCACAGAACAAATCCTCTTTATGCTACCACTGAAAAGGGAACCTTGTCTACTGATTATAAACGGAACATTTATTTCAAACAACATTTTGATGTTGTTGAACCAGTTGAGTTTGTGTTCAGTAGACCAAAAAACAAAACCTTTGTGTATGTTCCGATTCTTGAGGTCTTGAAAAAGTTTCTAAGCACTAGTGAGATAAGTCAGAAGACTTTTTCTAATACTTCCACAAATGGCTTTTATGCATCTTGTTTTGATGGCCAGCACTTTAAAGAGCATCCTTTGCTCTGTGCTGAGAATTTCTCTATATCACTTGGCCTGTATATTGATGACTTTGAAGTTGACAATCCATTGGGAACTTCGCGTAAAAAACACAAGATTACAGCAGTCTACTTGGGTGATTCTGAACTGGCCCTCCCAATTCAGAACAAATTTGCACTCGATTCAACTAGCCCTGTTGGGTAAGAGTTGTGATGTAAGAGAATATGGCTATTACATGTTTTTGAGCCATTAATGAAGGATATACAGACACTTGAGAATGAGGGTTTGTATTTAGATCAGTTTGGGGAAAATTTCAAAGGAACTGTTGTCACTGTGTCTGCAGACAATCTAGGGGCACATGGCCTGGCGGGATTCCAGGAATGTTTTCATGTTGGCGAGTTCTGTAGGTTTTGTCTTGCTTCTTTTCAGGACATACAGACATCTAGTGTGAGCAAGGGAAATTTTCCTTTAAGAAATATTGAACAGCACAATCAATTTATTGAGGAATTGAAAGCAAACCCAGCTTTGTCAAATGTGCAGGGGGTAAAAGGTGAATGTGTCTTGCAGTCTCATCTTGATTGGTTTCATCCAGTAACCGGATTTCCACCCGATCCGTTGCATGATTTGTTTGAAGGAATTGTGCCATTTGATTTGTCTTTGTGTCTCCAGAAGCTAATAGCTGAAAAGTACTTCACTCTTGACCAGTTGAATGGTACAATTCAATCTTTCCCTTACTGCTTTTCTGACAAGGTGAACCGCCCTCAAAAAATACCCAAATCATTTTCCTCCAAAAAATCAATTGGTGGAAATGGGCATGAAAATTGGACCCTGATTAGGCTCCTACCACTCATGATTGGTCACATTGTTCCAGAAACTAATAAAGCATGGCAACTTTTGATGGAACTGAAAGATATAGTTGAGCTTGTTGTTTCACCCAAATTTTCAGAGGACAGTCTTTCCTACCTGGAGACTAAAATATCTGACCATCGCAGCCTTTTTCAAGAAGTGTTTCCAAATGAAAAATTAAAACCAAAACACCATTTCCTGGAACACTACCCAGGCCTCATACGCTACTTTGGTCCTTGTGTGGAGTTGTGGACAATGCGGTTTGAGGCTAAGCATAGTTTCTTTAAACGAGTTGTCCATAACACACACAATTACAAAAACATATTACAGACATTGTCTACCCAGCACCAACTGATGGTTGCACATGCCCTGCAGTCTCCCAACTTCTTCACACAGTCCATTCATGTTGAAAAATTAAAAGTTTTGAAGATGTCCTCTCTAGAAAGACGGGTGAAAACAGCTGTAGAGAAAAAGTTTTCCAACCTTAAAACTGTATCTCTTGCGTCAAATGCTGTGATGCATGGGACCTCATACTCAGAAGATATGATGGTGTCAGTTGGACTCTGTGGTGGCTTGCCAGAGTTTGCAAAGATCTGGTGCATTTTGTTAGTGGACAGTGAGGTCTCATTTGTGCTGGAGAGATATTCTTCTTGGTATGTAGAACATCTTAGGGCCTTTAAGGTTGAATCTCTACCATACGAAGATCTGATTGTTACTGAGCTGAAGTGTTTAAATGACTTCTACCCACTTGTAGCCTACAGTATTGGAAGAAACCTCATGGTGACACTAAAACGTTTTTTGTTACATTAAAGTGAATTTGTCCTCTAAAACGGATAGAGGCATTAACATGACCACACAAGTTAACATGATTATTTTTGAACTCAAATGTTTTTTTAATTTCAGGAAAACAATGTTGCTGCGAGTGATTGTAGCTCCAGATTGCATACAAAAGTTGTCACTTAACGATGTGCCAAGATCAGTTGATGAGCTAAAAGAGATACTTTGCAACAAACTGAAAATTGCTACAAACTTTGTGATCCAGTATGAGGACCCTGATTTTGGTGGTCAGCTTTGCAATTTGAGTAGCATAGAAGAACTTCCACCTGATAAGGCCACGCTAAAAATTTTCTGGGAAGTGTTAAAAACAGCATCAGAAACTGAACCAGAAGAACAAAGAAATGAGAGCCCTGCATCTAACTCTGATTTTACACTCGACACTGCAAGTATTTCGTCCAATCTCTCCAGTCCATCATCTTCCACAGTCAGAGAAGAACGCTGGCCACAAGTTTTTGTGATACCAAAATTTTCTTATGATGTTGAGTTCAGACTGAGGAAAGCGAATGAAGTCTATGAAAAGCAGAAGACTACCATGGATGTTACACGAGATGTGAAGACTGAAATACTGGAAAAGTTGGCAGAAACAATGTACTCTTTTAAAGCTTACCCCACTGATCCAGAACTGGAGCAAGTGGCAGTTGCATTAGTTTCCACACATCCATGTTTGAGGGAAGTTGGCTGTGACACCGGATGCAAGGGTTGGAAGATGAGTTTAAGATTTAAAATGGGAAATTATAGACAAAAATTACGCAGTTCTGGATGTTTTGAGCTGGATAATAAAAGAAATGATGGATCAAGAATTCCACCAAAGAAACCAAGAAGATCAGAAATCAACTTTCTTCCAGACAATCCTGTTGGTTTGGATGATGCTACATTGGAGCAAGAAAGAGAACAGCTTGAGCTAGAAGTCAAGAGAAAGAACATGGATATGACAATTCTGAAAACCAAGATGGAAACTACTTTCCCGCTCAGAAGAAAAGAAATTATTACTGAGCAGCCCTTGGTACATGTGATCAAAAACAGATGGCCTGGCCTCTTTTTGCAAGAGCAGGTAATTGTCATTTTGTCAAATTTGTCACTATTTTCTTTTTAAATTATTGTTCATAGACCTTTTTTTGTTAACTTCCCCAGGTTTGTGCCGAGTTCCAAAGGATCACTTGTGTTGACCTCAAAAAATCATTCATGGCGAATCTCCACAAACACAGCAATGCCCTGATCAAACTGTATCGAACAAAGTGCAAAGACCTTGCAGACAACATGAAAATGATACTGGACCATTTTGATAATCAGGTATAATTCCTTGTAAACCTTTTGGTGTTTTTACCTGTAAATATTTACAATTTATGTAACAAATTTGTGACACAGCTCTTCTTTTACTTGTAGTTATATGTTTGGGTAATTTGTTAATTTCTGTTTCATTTAGTAAATTACTGATGACGGATTGTTAAAATCACTGACTTTCGTACCAATTGGTACGGAAATATTAAAAACATTCATGTTAACATTTAAGCACTGTTATGCAGGTTCTTAAACACTGCTGATTAGCCATTGTGTTGATGTGCTCAACAGATCTGACCGTGATTGGCTCCAGTGATAATCGCTTCACCACTCTTCACCAAGTGCTCACACTGATACACATACACAGACATTTGAAAGCTCATATCTGCTTACGGACAGATCCTGATAGACACGGGTTTCAAACAGTTAAGTGTCCATGTGAAAGCACTTGGTGTAGAGCGGTGAAGCGATGATCTTAGCGATGTTCATTTTGTCCGGTAACCTATTTACTGACATTAAGATTTTGACAGATCAGTTTAATGGTAAAAAATGGAATAAAAGTATATTTTTGTTTGTAGAAAGAAAATCTGCAAAAATCTGTATTGGCAGGTCACATTTTACCTAAAAATCAGAAATTGAAATCGGTCAAGAAAATTGCAATCAGTGTATCTCTAAAACAACACCATCCTAATGTTATTACTTACTAATTTTAAGCAACTCTATCCTAATATTGTTATTGCTTCTGAAATCATTATTAGGTAAAATAACTATGTTTTTGTATTTTTTATAAACACATTGTTAAAGAAAAAAATAGATTTTATCCATGGTTAATTATTTATATCCTTCCTACAGACAACAGACATCATAATTCACAGAGCAACTACTGCTCTACAGGGACTTCCCTTGTACCTCAGGGAGTATGACAAAATAACCAAGACTTGTCTGGTAGGTGTTTAACTTTAAAATCTCGCTAAATTTCTAATTTATTTATTTTATGGAAATTGTTGTTGTTTTATTGAATAAAAGTGCTGACATGCAAATGGGTTTTTAAGGAAGGAAACAAAAGTTATTTGCCAGTATCTTTTTTGGGCCTTTTTAAAAATTATTTAGAGTTCTATACTATGATTTATGGGCGACGCGGTGGCGCAGTGGGTAGCACGTTCGCCTCACAGCAAGAAGGTCGCTGGTTCGAGCCTCGGCTGGGTCAGTTGGCATTTCTGTGTGGAGTTTGCATGTTCTCCCCGTGTTCGCGTGGGTTTCCTCCGGGTGCTCCGGTTTCCCCCACAAGTCCAAAGACATGCGGTATAGGTGAATTGGGTAAGCTAAAATTGTCCGTAGTGTATGTGTGTGAATGAGTGTGTATGGATGTTTCCCAGAGATGGGTTGCGGCTGGAAGGGCATCCGCTGCGTAAAACATATGCTGGATAAGTTGGCGGTTCATCCCGCTGTGGCGACCCCAGATTAATAAAGGGACTAAGCCGAAAAGAAAATGAATGAATGAATGAATGAATAATAAATAATGTTGAAAACAGTTTTTTTTCACATATACAGAAAGTTTGTAAAAAATTGTTTTAAAAAGTGTTCTTAGTAAAATACCAAATTTCAACTTGGCTCTCAAATATATCATAAAAGCTTGTACAATAAACATATTAAGATATAACTTTGTTCATGGAATATAGTATTTACTTAATTTATTTACTAAAAGATTTTTAAACTACATTACCCATAAGCCTTTTACACTTTATCGTTGGGGCGGGAAAACATGGCGCTGTATATTGTAGTTCATTGAAGTGTGTACTTAAGCTGTAGGGTTAGGGTTAGGATCTCGGTAAATGGGTAATTTCTTGCAAAACAGCAATGCCTCATTGTTCAGTGACAGTATTACTGAAGTCATAATGACAGTAACACGTAGTTTACAAAATGAAGCACCTTGTATTTTGGAATAAAAGTTAGTCCAGCCACAGCTTGTCAAAATTCACGTCACATTTACTTCCAAATATGATAATTACGGGACCTTCCGGCTGAAGGTGGGTTATAACCATATAACAGAAGAGCAGTTACTTTTTTTTTTTTCTCATTAAAAATACAATTTTACAGTTATTGATTCATATCTGTGTCTTACCTGATGTAGATTAGATTATTGATTAGTTAAGATAAGTGAATCTTTTTTCCAAATCAAGGGCCTATTTCCATGGTATGAACCAGAGAGTTACTAATTTTGACAGCTGTATACTGTATGAGAAATGAATACTAAACTATTTCAAAAAACGTCTAATTTTTACATATATATATATATATATATATATATATATACTTATTTCCCGAAATGTATCAATAGGTCAAAATCTAAATGTAGTGCTTAGTACAGTATCCTCTCTTAGCTAGATACTTGAAATTAAGTACACGAAAATAACAGTTCAGTACAAAATTGTATGCAAATAAAGGCAATCAGTTTTAGTGAAATATAACAATTAAATTAAGCATTTTTAATAATAAACATTCTATTTTAGTCTACCTGAAAATAAATATGTAAATGGGAAATATGTAACACTAAATATATTACTATATTTATGTTGTGGTATTTTTTCATGCTTGGCATAACAGACAGTTCATGTAAACTTATACCAAAACTGCCCTGCACAAATCTTTAAAAATAATGTATTTAAAATAATGTAGAAACAGCATATTTGTAGCATGTCCTCTCCATGTTACACTACCTGGCTGTTACGCAGTTCATGACAAATGCAAAAGATGTTTAAAACAACAACTTTTTAAAGAATACTAGAAGAGAGTATGCACTGTGCAAAAACTTTAATGAAGAACAGCAAGCAAAAAACAAAACAAGAACAACAACGACAAAACAGTTGAAGTTCTCAAAGCTGGTTGGGGTGTGGAGACTCGGTCAAAAAAATGTTGAAACTCCCTGGCAGGCTCCCATGTGTCATCCCAAGTTTTGCCACTGTAAAATATCATAAGTGCACATATCATTAGAAGACAGAACAAAAATCAAGGTCATTGTTGGGTTTAATTTGGAGAGTTCACTTGCATTTATTGATATTTGTTAAAGTGGCATTAACCCTGGTTACTTAACTGTTTAAAAAACACTGTTGGATTAGCTAGAAAGGGGCTATGACTTGCAGAATGCTGACTACGTTTTAAAATTTCAGCATGTTTTCATGTTGTATTACAAGCAGATCTGGCAGTTCTACAGACTCAGGGATCAGGATAGTCACTACATCTTGCTTCCACTGCCATTCATCATTGTGCTCCTCTTCATATTCAGTACTGCTCTTCTTTTCTCACTGCCCTAATATTCCTCATGCATTTTATCACCAATACTGTCACTGTTACTATCTTCATTGCTCAAAAATATGATGCAAATCACATGTAGAACAGCATTCTCCATCCAAGTTTAGTGTTTCAGATGCTGACAAATTATTTTATGGATGCATGATTCCCCTAGTAAAAAAGTAATAGATTTAAAATGCATTTATTTTACACTAAGTATAGTTCAAATCTATTAACATATTTACTGACATATCGCTCAAAACTTACTGATATAAAAAAATAATTACATTTTATATTGGGTAATACTTGTGCACAAAGCACATTTCTTAATTCATTCATTCATTCATTTTCTTTTCGACTTAGTCCCTTTATTAATCTGGGGTCGCCACAGCGGAATGAACCGCCAACTTATCCAGCATATGTTTTATGCAGCGGATGCCCTTCCAGCTGCAACCCATCACTGGGAAACATCCAGACACTCATTCACACACATACACTACGGACAATTTAACTTACCCAATTCCCCTATAGCGCATGCGTTTGGACTGTGGGGGAAACCGGAGCACCCGGAGGAAACCCACGCCAACACGGTAGAACATGCAAACTCCACAAAGAAACGCCAAGTGACCCAGCCTAGGCTCAAACACATTTCTTAATATTAATCAAAAATATGTTTAATGTCACTAATGATGAGAATTATATAATAATATTTAAAGTGTACATAACGTTTACTTGCAATAGTTGCACTTCAATACTACTTCTGCACAATTTAAGTGCATTAAGTACAAAATGATTTGTTCCAATTTAATAGGCTTTAAATATACCAGGTTGGTAATCTAAAAGTACAATTACAGAGTATTTTTGATTAAGTAAATAATAAGTTAATTTATTTATAGTATACTTAGCATGAAATAAATATATTGTAAATATATTTTAGTATATTTATTTTTCACTAAAGCTCACTTCTGCTGTAACACATTACTGGTAATGCCCTAGGTCAATGTCTTGCACAATAAATAAGCTTCAGCTAGTTGTGTATGTATAGTAGCAACTTAAGTACTTAACTAGAAACCCAAAAATGTATCACATCAGCTCCATTTTATTTTTAATACACTGGCTGCCTGTCAACTATTTTTAAAATTGTATTAATTAGAAAGCACTAAATTGTCCAGCTCCCACAATCCTTTGTGTCCACTTCCAATTCATAAATTCTGGGCTCTTACTAATAACTATATATTCAAATTGACACAAGGAGGTAGATCTTTCTCCTATCTGTATCCAAAATAATGGAATATTCTTTCAAGAAACTGGAATTTAGTCACACTTTAGTTTTTAGTCCAGACAACTGACCATCGCCCATGTCCTACCAAAACTAAAATTAAATAACTGAAATTAATTGAAATTAAATAGTTAATAAAACATGACTTACCACACAGTGCAAGGCAATCAGTGGACTTTCAATTCTGCTTTTCCCTACACACACACAAAGTACTAATTATTTTAGCTGTTTAAGCAATCACTGAATTGTTATCTTTAAAGGCCAGAATTAGTCACTGAGAAGCAGCCTAATAAAAGACATTTTACCTCATTCATTCTTTCCCCAGTTATTTTATCAAATAGGTAGATCTTCTGCCTACTACATTTTCGGCAACCTAAATGATTAAAATACAAGGAAAAGTTATTAAGCAACGAATGTCAAGCTTTGTAGTTAAATCTATAAGTTAATCAGTTAATAGTTATCCTTTTACTTGTGAGGTGAACTGTGGTCCCACTTTGTCCCTGCTTATTGTCAATCAAGCAAAATATACTGTGCTGTGTTTCCAAAAGCCCTAGCTTAAAGGGGTCATCGCATACCCATTTTCCACAAGTTCATATGTTTCTTCTTTAGGGTCTTAATAAAAAGTTTATAATATATATTGGCTAAAAATTCTCAATAGTAGTGTAAAAAAACACCCTTTTACCTTGTCAAAATCAGCTCTGCAAAATATCAACTCATTTTACTGCAAGGTCCCTCTAAATGCAAATGAGCTCTGCTAGCCCCGCCCCTCTCTGCCTGGTATGATGACTCCCAATGTTTACTTTAGCCGCATTTAGTCGTGTTTAGCCGCATTTAGTGGCGAAACTTGCCAACGAGCACATTATTAGGAAAGGACGTTTGCAAAGATGCATAAAAAAAAACCCCTAATACTTACTTTTGCTGTGGGTAAAGCTGTATCAGGAACAATTTGCACGAACATAAACGCATATGATCGGAGTCGGATATTACTTTTAAAGATTAAACAAATACCACTGGGTGGATTTTCATTGTAGGGCGGTTGTGTTCACAAACTGCCAAAACACATTAATGTTTAAACAACATGAAAAAGTTTGTTTTGCATCCGATGACCCCTTTAAAATAGTGATTGACATTAACCACAGCCCTTGGACACTGGCCACTTAAACACAGTTAAACAACTTAAGACACTGTTTAATATACAAAATACAATAAAATACGCCTTACAATACAAATGACTTGTGTTATGTAATTATTTAAAGTGGTATATTAGGTTTTTTTATGACACTGCTGTCTGGAATACTAGAATTTTTGACTGTTTAATGCCATCTTGTGACTAATAAGCTACGTAGGCTAGTCTATGCTCCAGACATTTTCGTTTGTGTCAGCTTTAAGTTTAATTAAATAATTAATAAACAATTTCTAAACTCAGAACAATGTTTGTGTATAATTTCTATGTTTTGTGTCAATTTGTCACATAATAAGGGGGATAAAGTACACCCAGGCGGTTTGCAGAATAAAGCCCTTCAGTCTTACACAACACAGATCGGTTGGGCTGTCGATAAACCTGTCTGCCATTATTCCATGATAACAACCTCCTGAATGTTCTTTAATCTAAGATATAATTATTAAATCACATTTAAATATTATACAGTTATCCATATGAGTACAATAAAATTCTCTTCCACATTATCTTTACAGCATTTGACTACAAGTGTGTTTACTAGAAAATATCCCTTACTTTGTGTAAAGAATATTTATATGATGACACTTAATATCCTATAATGTAAACATTTCAATTAATTAATTTAAATTTATAGTGTATCTTTTGTTTGGAATGTGTTGCATAAACTATTACACATATCAGTTTGTTTATTCATTAATTGCTTTACATGACAAGTAAACAGTTCAACTGCTTGTAATTTAAACATTTTCAAAACTTGTCTATATTGCTATATCTTAAATTCTTTTAATAGAAATGTAATATTTCATTTTAATAAAATGTACATAACATGACACCATAATCTTTAATCAATTGTTCTAATCCTTTTTGTAAAATAAAAATAGTAAAATATTTTAAAACTATTCTATTTCTGTCATGCAATAATCCATGTGGGTAGAGTTATTGTACATGAACGTGAGACGTGGCTATAAAAAAGGTCAGATGCATACATAAATTAAAGATTACAAGTGTAACTGGTAAGTTGTAATATTAAATGTACATTTTATGTATAACACTATAGCACCTATTTTTACAGTAAAAATATGTTATATAGAAAATGTTTGATCTATATTTATAACTGTGATATTACAAGTGAAAGGAAGACTAAATACAGATGAAAAGTAAACAAAAACAATGTTCTAACTTATGTTTTATTTCAAATAGGGATAATGGGAGTGTATGGGTGTTTCCCAGTGATGGGTTGCAGCTGGAAGGGCATCTGCTGTGTAAAACATATGCTGGATAAGTTGGCGGTTCAATCCACTGTGGCGACCCCTGATTAATAAAGGGACTAAGCGGAAAAGAAAATGAATGAATGAATAAAATAGGGATATGTCATGAGGCAAGTTTGTGCACTTCTATATAATGTTAAAATATGTGTCATGTGTAAATGTAGCCAATATATTTTCAGAAACCAGTTAATGTATCATTTGGCAGGTGTGTATGAACATAGCACCACTGGTGTGACATCATCAGGTCACATGACTAGGAGAACTGATGTATTTAAATATTACAAAGATTCATAAAAAATACATAAAATATTATTTGTAAAAACCAAATGGTGTATGAAGTGTGTCAGGTGTATGAGAAGATATTAAACCTGGTGTGACATCATCAGGTCTCATGACCAGTAAGATTAATGGATTTAAATATTTTAAAAACTCATAAAAAATACATAAAATATTTTTTGTAAAAACCAAGTGGTGGGCGACGCGGTGGCGCAGTGGGTAGCACGTTCGCCTCACAGCAAGAAGGTCGCTGGTTCGAGCCTCGGCTGGGTCAGTTGGCATTTCTGTGTGGAGTTTGCATGTTCTCCCCGTGTTCGCGTGGGTTTCCTCCGGGTGCTCCGGTTTCCCCCACAAGTCCAAAGACATGCGGTATAGGTGAATTGGGTAAGCTAAAATTGTCCGTAGTGTATGTGTGTGAATGAGTGTGTATGAATGTTTCCCAGTGATGGGTTGCAGCTGGAAGGGCATCCGCTGCGTAAAACATATGCTGGATAAGTTGCCGGTTCATCCCGCTGTGGCGACCCCAGATTAATAAAGGGACGAAGCCGAAAAGAAAATGAATGAATGAAAACCAAGTGGTGTATGAAGTGTGTCAGGTGTGTGAGAACATATTGAGCCTAGTGTGACATCATCGGGTCACATGACCAGGAAGATTAATGGGTTTAAATATTTTTAAAAATCATTAAAAATATACAAATTATAACTTTTATAAACCAAGTGGTGTATGAAGTGTGTCAGGTGTGTGAGGAGATATTAAACCTGGTGTGACATCATCAGGTCACATGACTAGGAGAACTGATGTATTTAAATATTACAAAAAAATCATAAAAAATACATAAAATATTATTTGTAAAAACCAAGTGGTGTATGAAGTATGTCAGGTGTGTGAGAACATACTGAACCTGGTGTGACATCATCAGGTCACATGACCAGGAAGATTAATGGATTTTAAGATATTATAAAAAGAAAAAATTGATTAAAAATAAACAATATGTCTTTCCCAAAACTGAGGTGGTGTATGATATATTAAAAGTGTTACTGAGTGTAGCACAGGTGCCATAACACCAGCAACTTCTATCAGTTACAAGAAAATGTTGAAGTACAAAGTAATACCAATGTTATTAAAAGCTTAAAAATTTGTATTCACGGTTTACCACTTAGTCCACATCCTTATATTCTATTTGTATGATTTTTTTTTTATGTTTTCAGATTTTGTAATACATATATTTTTTCCTTTTTTGTGTACTTTTGAGACAGTCCCTTAATTCGCTCTGCGAATGTCAAACGAATGTCCAATATAAAAACAACTTTACCGCACCTCTTAAGCGTTAATATGCCCATATTGGTGTTCGTCTAGTAAACACTGCTTTGTCTAAATAAAGTGAACAGTTTGAGAGGGATTCTCTGTTTATGTCCTTATAATAAGAACAGGCTTGCATCAGTGTCTTTATAGATTTATGCGTTGAGTTTAGTAAATGGGAGTCTATGGTTTCATTGATTCATTTAAAGGTCACTGACTTCGCTAAGGGCCACAAGTTTTTCTAATTATTGTTTCTTCATTTTCTTTCTCTGAACCTTTCATTGTGCTAGTCAGATAAATAATTTCCTTGTTCTCACCTTCTGAATTATATTGCATCGGAAGGAATATCATAAGCTAAGAATATGTGATTCTTAGAATCAGAATTGTTAGGAAACAGGTGTCAAACTCTGTTCCTGAAGGGCTGCAGCTGTGAAGTTTAGTACACTTTAGCTTTAACCTTAATTAAACACACCTGATCAAACTAGTTGAGTTCTTCAGGCTTTTTTGAAACCTACAGGTGTGTTAAAGCAGGGTAGGAACTGTGTGATGCTACACTGCTGCAGCTAGATGTCAGTATAATCAACTGTTCAGTATCAGCGTTCTGTCCAGATCTCAAGCGCTGCTGCTGCTGTGCTATACTGTTCCTTATCCTGCCATTGTGCGCGACCCAGACAGATCGCTCATATGTGGAGGAGCAGCGTTACTTATTTATCCACAAGTAAACAGCAGTGGAAACTGCATTACACACTGACCGGTGGTAAGTAACCTGTAATTCAATATTTGCAAATCTGTTGCATTTGAATTCACTTAATAACAAATTTGTGGAACATTTGCGTCCAATTTTATTTAATTGTCATGTTTGTTAGAGGCTATAGAGGACGTAGATCTAACTGTTGCTTCACCTTTAATTAAATACAATATTTTTATTCACTAATAACAGGAAAATCTCAATGAATTTGGTTTTGAATGAGAATATTCTTTCACGGAGCAGAGATATCTTGCTTAGTCGATTATGTTTGTTTGTTTGTTTGTTTGTTTGTTTGTTTTCCCTTTCTTTTAAAAATGTTATAATTTTTTTTTTTTTAAATTATCGTTTATTAAATAAAATAGTTTTTTGTTTTATTATGTCAGAATTGGCATACATTTTTCAGATCATTAATAACATTATTAATGTACTCACTATGGCGAGTTCTGTGTAGATATTAAATATAATGTTCATACTCGTGTCAAAATTCTCACAGTCCATAATGTTTTTGTTGGTCATTTGAACTGTCACATGTTTTAAAATGCTGTCACGTCATGTTTTAAATTCACATGTTTACATTTATACAATTTCTTTATGACACTTATATTATATTACATTATATTATATTATATTTTATTATGTGTGTATATATTTCCCCACGTGTAATGTTAATAGCTTTTTCATATAAACTCAGTAAAGCAATATTTGAATTAAATATAATTATAAATGTTAAGATGGAAAAATCAATTGGTTTTAATATTCACAAATTTATGAAATGTCACATGAACACCAAATCGACATGTTAGTATGATTACTGAAGGATTATGACGTGCGCGCACACACACACACACACACACACACACACACACACACACACACACAC
>CAIGQV010000918.1:92506-104793 GCA_903798115.1 Danio jaintianensis
GGTCATTTACTCTGTCTAGTGGACTAAACTAATCAACTGATTTAGGGTCTAGTGAATAAGAGTGTATGGTGAGATTTCAGACATTCTGCTTACTTTCCCAAAAACAAAGGTTAGATCTGTTACAGTTATTTTGCGTATTTTGTACAGAGATGAGCTGTTAATCATTTAACAGGTTTTTCACTGTAAATTGTACAGACTTTTACTGTTAAAATTACGGACATTTTTTACAGTGAGTCTTAAAATAGGCCTACTTGGTACATTTTTACTTTAAAACATTTTTATTTTATCTAAAACATTAATTTTAACCAATTCGACTATAGATGTCTTGTTTGTACCATTTTGTTCCAAAAAACACTAAATCGTATTTGTACTGTTTAAAAATAAGCATAGTTTTACATTGTTTCTCTTTTTAAAATATCTCTTGTTATGAAATTGTTTAACAGTCTTGGTACATTTTACTTTAAAAATCAATTTTAACCAATTAGATTATAGATGTCTTTTTTTTAATGGCTTAACAATTAGTTAAATTACTTTGTACCATTTTGTACCAATACATTGTTTCACATTTTGAAAATGCTGAAGAGACCTTTTTTTTATTAAAACGCTAGTGCTCCATGTCAGTGTGGATGGAGGAAAATGTAGACATCTGAAATCCGACTCGTGGCTGTTGACATTTGCTATATTGGGGCCATTTCTCAATTTTATGTAGGCTATACAAAGTTTGGGTAGGGTTGTATCCTTTCCTTGTAAGTTCAGACTTTTTTTTATACTATCAGCAAGTTTGAAAGGGAATAGGAATAGGCTAACTCAGGACATGAGGACACTTCTGGTAAATCTTCAAATGGAAATGTGTACCTACTATAACGTCATTCACATCACTCTAGTGATCGTTGTCTTAATAAAATAAGTCTGCCTCTTTTAATTGTGATATTAACAGCTTAAACATAACACAAAAAATGTTAAGGCATCGTGTACATATTGATACTACCATAATCTTCAATGTAATATGTATAACAAAACGGAGCCTAATAGTTAACATAACTGCCTCCTTTTATTTTGATTAAAAAAAGAAACATTGTGGTTTTGGCAATATGTGCTTAATGTTTGGCTATATGCATAGGCTACAGATTATCATAGGAAATAGATGGTGAAATACCAAATACCCTCTTTAATGAATATTAGTTTTACAAAATTAAACATTTTAGTAATACAAACATTTAGTAAGTGTAGCTGGTGATGCTGTTTATAGAGTTGTTGGCAACTGCAGCTGCCAGCATTTTACTGTTAATTTACAGTGCAACAGCTAGACGCTGTTAATTTAACTGTAACTTGCTGGCAACCGTGCTGCTAGTTACTTACTGTTTTTTTAACAGGACAATTTTTAAGTGTAGGGTGAAGAGAGATTAGATTTTTTTTTTTACTCTAAAAACATTGTTACAAATTAAATAAATACCCTAGTCTATCAAAACAAATAAATATGTTAAAATAATACATTACTTATTTAAATAACAAATAAGTAATATAATCAAATCTCCTGAAACAAAAATAGTCTATTGTTTTATCATAGAGAATTCAAATTAACCTCTACGAAATTTTAGCTTTTTCGATTTTTCGTTTGTCCAACTTATTAAAAAAAAAAAAAACGTTTTTAAAAATATGAATTAATATTAAAAACGTTTTATTAATTAATTAATGTTGCTTTAAACTTTTGTTTTCTTATTTCAACATCTTTTTAACCTAAAGCCAAGAATGTTTAGACCTCCACTTTGCTTTTTCGGTATTGGCTGGCTGGGTCGAAGGTGGGGTTGGAGGTTATGTGTATCACTTCGTTAGCATTTTAATCATTGTATTGTGACAATACAGAAACTGTCTGTACTGCCCCAGTGTGTTTACTTCCTTCGTCACTGCCTCCAACAAAAAGAGTTCATCACAATTGGATGTGAGGACTAATTAAGATGAGGTGAAATTATATAAAAGAGGGGATTTTTTTTCTGTTTGAGAGATTCTGATCTCTGGTGTGGGATGTTCTGTTGGTGTAATCAAGTTTGCGGGTGGGGCTCCGACTGGGCGTGTATCTGAGGAAGCTGAGGAAGAGATGCGGGTGATGCTCACGATTACACATTAAACATATATAAAGTCTTCTAACCACCATACTGCTTTAGTTTACTGGGTTAATATTTGACGACGACATGCTGAACTGCCGTATGTAAGTTTCTAACAAGCAGCAACCTCCCGTTTTCCCTCGTGAAGCTAATACGGAAGTAATTGAAACTGCAATTCATCAAAATTCCGCTAGTCCTGGCTCCATAATAGAGCAAATTTCTGTTGACCCCACTGTTAAAATGGCCAACTTTACATCAGAAAAACGGGTGTTTACAGCCTGGTACAAAGAACGATTTTTGGTGTATATAGCTAATATTACCCTTCATGACAACTGTGAGGAGGGTGAATTTTTTTTATAACTCATCCGTTTAGTTTATATTCAGTTATATTAAGTCTGTATAATTAAGGGTGTGGCCACTTGAGTGACAGCTAGGTCTCGCTGGTTGCCGCCACTTCACCTCCACCTTCACTTGATTGCGGCTGATTAGCAGCTGCAACTCGGCATATACATCATGATTTTGTTTTGTTTTATGTGGCTTTACACAGTCAATTGCCTTTTGGGATTATTTCCTACAATTATCAGATAATATGGCATGCTGTGTGCACTAATTGTGCTCACAGCCTCACAAACCATTCACGTGGCCTCCATTTCCCAGGTGAGTGAAATTATATACTTATATATCATGTCTATAAATGTATTTGTTTTATTTAAGATAATTTATCATTTATAATGTTCTTTAGAACTTGAATGCACTTCAGAATCTGACAGATTGATTAGCTGTAGGGTATAAAACAGTCGTCTGAAACGTTGTCATACCGTGTTATGCCTGGATTTCATAAATAGCCTTGCATTTACTAACACAGACTATATTTGAAGTGTTTGGAAGTAATTCGCACTTTCCTCCTGTAGAAAAACGTCATAAGAACAATGCTTAGTGGCTCAATTTATCACAACAGTGTTTTTAAAAGTCTAAACACTTTATTGATATAGTATACAACCAAGCACATGTGGCCAGAACACAAACGAGTCGCAGGTAATGAAGTATTAAGCATTTCTCCCATAGAAAAGCCTGTCTAAGCAAAATGCTAGCAGGCCTCTGTAGCTCCTCTCACGCTCCGCCTCTTTGCCCTTGTTTGGTATCCCCCCGGTCAGTGCGATGACGCGTGAACAAAATGGCGACGGTTGGCCACGCCTACTTGTAGCTTCTTTTGCGTTCTTCAGAAACCTATGGGTGATGTCACGGATACTACGTCCATATCTTTTACAGTCTATGGTTTCTAACCACCTGTGCTGCAAGTTACCTGGATTGGCTGTGAACGATTGTACGGTAAACTAATGACGTGTACCAGTCACTTCTCACCGTCCGTGCTACCTGTGTCAGTGTGGGATGACAACACACAAAACTGCTGCATATCTGTCATTTCTAAACAACCGTTGTGCAAAGTTACCTGCCATTGCATGTTATGTTTTTTGCATTCACTATTTGCTTTTACTTTTATTTTTAAAATATATTTATTATCAGTTTTTTTGTCCTGTCTCTGTAATTCTGTTGCACTGTAGAAGCTCTGTCACAAAAACAAATTCCTCGTATGTGTGAACATACCTGGCAATAAAGCTCTTTCTGATTCTGATTGAACTGCTGACGTGTACCAGTCACTTCTGACCACCTGTGCTGCAAGTTACCTGGGTCGGGGTTGATTGACAACACACTAAACTGCTGCAAATCTCAAGTGTATCTGTCTGCAGATTGCAAGACAGGGGCGTAACATGAAGGGGGCGTAACTTGTAGTTATCGAGATCCCATTGAGCCATGCAAGAAGTCACAATGAGATGTTGTTGGCAAGATGGCGGAAATAATTACCAGAGAACATTTTCAGCAAATGTTTTCATGAGTTTTCTTCAAATTTATCCACAACCTATTAATTTGATATATCATTATATTAATTTATCAACTCCATTTGCTGACTTCTTTGTCCGTTTTGTCATGACAGCCCACTCGGCGTGGTTGCAAATAACAGTACAATGGCGAGCGTGTCAAGTATGAAAGCCTCCGCAACTCGTGGCTGTACGTTAATAACTGTGATGGTTGGGTTTAGGGTTGTGGTATGTATAGATGTTAATAATTGTGATGGTTGGGTTAAGGGTTGTGG
This sequence comes from Danio jaintianensis, assembly GCA_903798115.1. Classification (NCBI taxonomy): domain Eukaryota; kingdom Metazoa; phylum Chordata; class Actinopteri; order Cypriniformes; family Danionidae; genus Danio; species Danio jaintianensis. Next base: position 96,761 of record CAIGQV010000918.1, read on the forward strand.
TAGCTGTAGATGTTAACAACTGTGATGGCTGGGTTAAGGGTTGGGGTAGGTGTAGACGTTAATAACTGTGATGGTTGGGTTTAGGGTTGGAGTAGGTGTAGACGTTAATAACAGATTGGTACAGCGCCATCTTGCCGACAAGTTACGCCTCTACTGCAAGTTATGCCCCCTTCATGTTATGCCCCTACCTTGCAGTCTGCAGACAGACACTACTCGCAAATCCAGTCACTTTCAACCACCCGTGCTGCAAGTTACTTGGGTTGACGGTGTGAGAAGGAGATATACAAACTGCACTGACAACACATTGTGGTCCAGTGGTTAGTACATTGTGTTGTGATGCCGCTGACCTGAGTTCGAACCTTGCTTGAGTAGTTTTTTTTTGTGTGTATCAAGGCATATAATACTGTTGGTTTAGTTATATAGGTGTACATATTTTGTGTGTGGGGGGGGGGGGGGGTGCGTGCATGCGTGTGTGACCACCATTACAGTATGTTTGTCTTTTAGAGAAAGCAGACACACTTCTTGTTACTCCTCCTAAGATAAATATTTAGTTAGTTATTTTGAGGGGCGGATTGGAGGTGGAGTTATGGGTGTTGCTCAGTTTTGGTGTCATTCTTTCTCAGTCACTGAACGAGTGAGGATCTCTATATTCAGTAAGATAAACTAAATCTCTATTTTTCTTTAACAAATACTTGCATTTGTAAAAAAAAAAAAAAAAGTTCCCTCACGTTGTTAAACATTTTAATCTAAAGCTGTCATTTTGTTTTTAAAAAAGAGCCTAACAGTTGTTCCCCTTCATACGGGAACTTCAACGTGCGTCTGGAACAGACTATGGGAGTACGTCTGAAGACCAATCACTCTGAGGAATAAGAAAACGGGCCAATGAAATGCCAAATTGAATTGGCAGAGCTCTGCTCCACAGCTGGCAGCAATGAGCTATCAGCGCTATATAAGCTGCACGCTGCGGAGTGAGCCTCAGAATTTAATTACTTCAGAGCCTCTCACAGAGACTGAAGACACTCTATCTGCCAACCTGATTTCAAGATTGAAATCAGTTTACTCACCAGTGCGGGAGATGACGCGACAGCGGCAGTTGATCTGGGCTTCCTGTCCCCTGGGCGTTTCGCTGGTGTTCACAAAAGAGCAGTTTCCACTAAAAGAGCAGATTCCCTAAGAGAGCAACACAGTCAATCAACATGTCTTTGTCAAGACGCTGTTCTGACTGTGCATTTCTGGATGCGGTGGTTCCTATCTCCGGATGATGGGCACGGGTATCGCATCACAGGTCTGGGGGTCCAGCATGTCGATGCGGTGCTCGCGGACAGCTCATGCTCTCACTGTGAGAGCATGGCTGTTGCACAGCTGAGATCGCGGCTTCCAAGCCACCCCCGTTGCTCCCCGTGAAAGCGGTTAGCATGCGGGCAGATCTGAGGATTACAGTGGGGGCTTATCCGTCGCCACCGGGCCCGCGGACCCCCCACTCCTCCACAGCGCGCTCCATCCAAGCTTCGAGTGGTGGTGCGGTTCATCCCCGCGCCTCCGCTTGATGACACCGGAGATCAGATGTCCATCGCGACATCGGAGGGCGAGCTGTCATGCTCAGATGACAGACCGGGCTCGCTTCCATCCTACGGGGTGCAATGCGTAGTCACGGTTCTGGCGTGCGAGCTGATGTAAGATAAGTCTTCCAGCTCCCGTCCACTTCTTCCCAGGGGTGCACAGCGAGCCCACGCTGGCATAGAGGGCGTTTTTTCTCTGCCCGGTCCTCGTGCGCTTCCGCCTTCACCTCCCCTGATGGCGAGGCGGCCAGTGGGTACGAAGCTATTCCTCAGGTGGTTGGCCACCACCTGGAGGGGTAAGCTGAGAGCCCCGTCCAAGGCGGTTGGGTTTTCTGTGTCTCTCATGGCCAGACCCCACACCGTTGCGTGCCATGCCGCTTCTGCCCTGCACCACGGCACCTGCTGTGCTGCACAGGGGCGGTTCTTCCCCAGGCTTATGCGTAAGCATTGCATGGTGGTCGACTATGCTCTTATGACCTTCAAGTCGGCCGCCCGTGCCCTGGGGAGGACGATGGCCACACAGTGGTCCGGAAATGCCACCCTTGGCTTACCCTGGCAGACATGCGCCGCGCCGAAAAAGTACGCTTTCTTGGTGTGCCCATATACCAGGCAGGCCTACTCTGCGACACCGTCGGGGACTTTACCCAGGAGTCCTCGGTAGTGAGAGATCAGCCGTGCGCGATGGAGCAGGTCATCTCCTGATGGGCTCGGAAAACTGCTCCCCCACCGGACCCTTCCGCGCTGGCTGTTCCTCGCTGAGAGCGCTCTTCCCGCGGCTCCAAAATGCTCCGCCGTCACAGCCCGTTACACTGGCTAGTGAACGCGCTGAGCCCCCTCAGCAGGAAGTTGATGCTCCTGTCATAGGTCACCGTAAAGTCCGGTAATCGGACCGCGAAGCGAACCCAAGACGGGCCACTTGGAGAGGAGGAGAACCGTTCTTTCCCCGGTGGAGGACCGGGGCTACCCCACGAACGAATGTAGCGATCCGAAAAGAGCGGCTTTTCCTCCCTCTGGGTGTGGAAGCCCAATTGCTGCCAGAATGGGACGCACTGCCTTCCAGCTCTCAGCTTTTAGTGCACTTCGCCACAGGCTTTGAAGGCGCCAGAGGATGAGCTCCTTTCTCGCACTTCCAGCCTCTCCGCGGGATCCTGGGAGGAAGGTAAGAGTCAATCTCTTATTTTCAGTTCTTCCTCGGGACGCTCTGCTTCCCGGGGTGAGCACTCCCCTCCCGAGCTGCCCCTCTGTTGGCATGTCATTGATCAGTCCGATGGTGCCATTAGCGCGGGCTCTGCCAGCCTGGTTAGCACTGCCCAGCCCGTCGCGGTGGCTCATGCGGACGATCAGACTCGGCTATGCGATTCAATTCGCTATCCGCCCTCCCAGGTTCACGGGTGTTCATACTACGAGGGTTTCCCCCGAGAGCGCCCCTGTCTTGCGAGAGGAGATTGCTGTCCTCCTGGCGAAGGATCCAATCGAGCAGGTCCCTCCAGCCGAGATTAAATGTGAGTTTTACAGCCCGTACTTCATCGTGCCGAAAAAGAGCGAAGGGTTAAGACCAATCCTAGATCTGCGCAGACTGACAAAATGCCGTTCAGAATGCTCACGCAGAAGCGCATACTCCAGTGCGTCCGTCCTCGGGATTGGTTTGCAGCTATAGACCTGAAGGACGCGTATTTTCATGTCTCCATTCTTCCACGCCACCGTCCATTTCTCCGGTTTGCATTCGAAGGACGAGCATGGCAGTACAAAGTCCTCCCCTTCGGGCTCTCTCTGTCTCCCCGGGTTTTCACCAAAGCTCGCGGAGGGTGCCATAGCATCCGCATTCTCAATTATCTCGACGACTGGCTGATTCTAGCCTCGTCTCGCAATCAATTGATTATGCACAGGGACAGGGTGCTTCGGCACCTCGACCAGTTGGGGCTTCGGGTCAACGGAGAGAAGAGCAAACTTTGCCCAGTGCAGAGGATCTCTTTTCTCGGGCTGGAGCTGGACTCGATCGCTATGGTAGCGCGCCTCTCGGAGGAGCGCTCCAGGCTAGTGCTTTCCTGTCTGAGCACGCTCGACAGGAACATAGTGGTTCCACAGAAATGTTTTCAGAGGCTCCTGGGGCATATGGTATCCGCAGCCGCTGTTACGCCGCTCGGTTTGCTTCATATGAGACCACTTCAGCGCTGGCTTCACGATCGAGTTCCCAGACGGGCATGGCGCGCGGGCGCGCACCGGGTGCATATCACTCCGCTGTGTCACTCCGCTGTGTTCGCTTCAGTCCGCTTCAGTCCCTGGACGGATCTTGCTTTTCTACGGGCCATATCTCATACGAGCTCTACCGTGCCAGCTTACATGCTCTCACGACAGTTACGTTTCTGGGAGAATGGAGACTCCACCCCGGCACAGTCCAGCTGTTATGGGCACGCTTCAGAGGGGCCCAGGACATCCTGCCGCTTCTCCCGAGCGGCCCTTCGCCAGCTGCTTTCCCTGCTCTGCACGGATGCGCTGGCTCTCAGCTGGCCCCGCGCAATATGTGTTTTTCCCCAGTGAGCCTGCGCGCACAGACTCTGTGCAAGGTCGGGGAGACGAGGTGCGGGTCTCGCTCGTTGCGCCTCCTTGGCCCAACCGGACCCGAGTTTCCAGAGTCACACACTCCTCGTGATGGCCCTCCCTGATGAATTCCCCGGAAGAAGTACTCCTTTTTCTGGGACGGGCACCCTCTGGCACCCGCGCAGCGTTCTGGAACCCTCATTAAGGGTTTCTAGACAGAGAGCGGTAGACTTAGGTGACCTATCAGTAGATGGTTAACACCGTCACTCAGGCTAGAGCACCCTGTATAGGCAAGCTTATGTCCTGTAGTGGAGTCTATTCGTTGTGTGGGGCTCTTCTCTCTGAGAAGAACCCCGGACATGCCAGATTAGTGTTGTGTTTTCTTCCTTCAGGATAACTGGAGCGCAGGCTGTCACCCTCCACACTGAAGGTTTGGCGTGCTGCCATCCCCGCTGTGACGGCGGATGGTAGCGCGCTGGGAAAGCATAACCTTATCAGCCGGTTCCTCAGAGGTGCGTGGCGCGAGATGGTTAATTCCATCCCCGCCCCCCTCTCTTGCCCTCTCGAGGATCTCTCTAGCCCCAGCGGTTATGGTTAGGTCCGTTGAGCCACTCGACTCAGTATCTATAAGTTTTCTGTCCATGAAGGCAGCTCTGCTGGTCGCGTTGGTATCAGCAGGAGGGTTAGGATTCCGGTGGCATTTTCGGTCAGCGAATCGTGCCTGGAATATGGACCGGCCTACTCTCACGTTTACCTGAGACCCCGGTTCAGCTTGTGCCAAGGTTCCTACCACCCCTTTTTATATTAAAAGTGGTAGTGAGCCTGCAAGCGCTGTCTGCGGAGGAGGCAGACCCAGCCCTTTTATTGTATGTCCGCGCACTGCGCTTAATGTGACACGTCTTTAAACAGCTCTTTTCTGTTATGATCGGCAGAAGGGAAGAGAGCACACTTAAAAAAAAAAGCGGTGCCTCCTTTTCTGCGTGAGTACGCAGCGCCTCTTAACAGATTATGCAGAGCTGCGGGCTGGGCGACACCTAACACATTCACGAGATTTTATAATCCTCGAGTGGAGTCGGTTTCCTCCCGATTACTGGGTCACTCCGGTCAAATCCTCCATAGGGCTAGTCCATATGTCCTTATTGCCATCAAGTCTCCCCTCTTGGGTAGCAGGTGGCCTCCGCAGCGTCCTCCCCCTTCGGGGACTGGCACGCTTTCCCAACGTACTGTCGTATTTCTAAAATCCCTAGACTATATTAGCTAGGTAAAAGCACATTTACGACCCCCGATCTAAATTGTAATTATTCCCATGTAATGGTAATTAAGGGCCTAGGGGACGTTGGAAGGTTGCGCTCTTGGTGATGCTTGTGTGCCCACGCTATGCTTGGCAAACTTCACATCAGGAGCGTGACGGGCTTAGCTGCTGTGGCGTTTTCCATACAGTCTCCCATAGTCTCTTCCAGACGCACGTTGAAGTTCCCGTATGAAGGGGAACGTCCTGGTTACGTCCGTAACCAACGTTCCCCGAATAAGGGAACGGAGACGTGCGTCTCCACTGCCACAGCAGCTGAGTCTCCAGCTGATTAGCTGAGTGATCGGCTCTTTAGCAGGCAAATTCTGAGGCTCCGCAGCGTGCAGCTTATATAGCGCTGATAGCTCATTGCTGCCAGCTGTGGAGCAGAGCTCTGCCAATTTAATTTGACATTTCATTGGCCCGTTTTCTTACTCTTCAGAGTGATTGGTCGTCTGACGTACTCCCATAGTCTGTTCCAGACGCACGTCTCCGTTCCCTTATTCGGGGAACGTGGGTTACGGACGTAACCAGGACGTTAACTACAGAAAAAAACGAATAAATTTCCACCGAGTTTAAAAAACAACTTTAGTTTGTAGTTGTTGTTAAATTTAACTTTTTATTTAATTCTAAAAAACATCATCTAAAGTTTGTTTTAAACTTTTTACTTCTTTCAATTTGTTTAAAAACGTAACTCCGTCTGTGTTTGGGCGGCGTGTTTATGTGTATATGCCTGTCTTCGAAACTCTTTGACATCTCGCTTTTTTTCCCTCTATCACCAGTGAAATGAGGACGAAAACACGGATTTACTGCCGTAAGATAAATCTCTATTTCTTTAACAAACAATGGGTTGGTGGGGTTTGCGTAAATTTTTATGAGGGTAATAAATCAATCATTTTAACACAACGTGCCCGACATCTCTCTAACATGCTTCTCTAACAGCACAAGGGGGCTGCAATCAGTCACTTTCGCAGTGTCATGCTGTCTAATGCACTCTTATGAGGGTGCGGTAAAGTTGTTTTTATATTGGACATTCATTTGACATCCGAGCTTACCTTTCCCCTTTATCCAAGCATGATCCAAATAAAGTATCGGTTAAAACTGTATGAACGTCTACATAAATATTTACAGCATAATACCAAATATTAGATATGAATCTTTCGGAATACGGTGTTTTTAAAGCATGAAAACAGTGTAAGCCTCTACAAAACGTCCGGTGAGGCGAAGAGATTTAGGGAGCATTGAAAAAGTGTTTAACCGTTAATATGAAGGTAAACCCAACTGTAGTAATAATGGTAGGCTATAATGATAATGTACAACTGCTATAAGTAATGTTAGCTTTGTGTTAAATAAAAAAAAAAAGAAATAAACAATGTATTTTGACAAAAAAAAGTCCAAAGCACATGAAATCGAATTAAACCCTAACCAACATCCCAGCGAACACATCTACGTTGTAGCGATGTCTGTACAACGTTAATTTTTTTCAAAGGCAACGTTGCCACTTACGTGCTCGCTACATTGTTACAACGTAGAAATGTAAGACGTGAGAAGGCTGTAGCAACGTTGTCGTGTAACTTTCAGCAACCGTGAGACGACGTTCTTGCTACATGTATTAATGTTTTTTTTATTGGCAGTTTATCAATACTGCCTAGAATACAGGATAAGCAGAAATAATTTTTTAATATTGCTTAATATTAAATATTGTTAATTCATTTTTCCTTTTTAATTTAATAACTGCATATGTAAACTTAAGTGTAAAAATGCCACACAAATGTATATAATCAAACTTTTTTTATATATATATTTCACAACATTTAATACATACAGTACACATTTAATTATAAGCATACAATAATGTTTAGATTATATAAAATAATTAACTATATGTAATTAAACTAAAAGGATAGGCTAAATTAATATGTCAATTGAGAAAGTAAAGTAAACAAACAAGAAAAGTAAACAAGAAAGCAAATTAAAATGCAGACGCTGGGCATCAAAGGACTGGAGAATACAGCAGACCGGGCAGCGCAGCCGAAGACCAGGCGTAGTTGTTGATACGGAGAAAGCAGTCAGAGAAAGAAACAAATCCAACAGAGAATCCAGTTTCAGAGATGGATCCATAGCAGCCACAAGTCAAAATAGGTAGCGAACAAGAGAGGACAGATCAGAGCTTGACACAACAGGACTACACAAATGACCACTGATGTCTTATTTAGCAAGAAGAAATAAAGCAATACTCACGTCTCCTTGGTCATTGTTGAATGAGACACCCAACGGTCTGTTGAAATGTAAATTGATTCATTAATGACGAGTAAATGTTGTACAGTGGTCATCCATGCCGCCTAAGCACAACCTAAAGCAACGGCCGTTTAAATGGCAACATTATGACACCGTTGTGACAACCTTCAGCAACAACGTAGATCCGCAACCTTTTTACAAGGTTGGTACAACGTTGTGGGAAGGTCGCTACGTTGAGGCAACGTTGTGTGTTTGTTGGGATTCTTTTACTTATGCACAAGTAATAAATCTTTAACTATTTTATTCCTATTCATCTCAGTTCTTAAGTATACGTTTATTATTATTTACCATAGTTATATAGTCTGCTATTTTATTCTATGCATGAGTCAGATCCTGTTTGTTGTATTGAT
>CAIGQV010000918.1:129793-149776 GCA_903798115.1 Danio jaintianensis
GTTAAAAACAGTAGATTACTGGCAACCACAGCTGCCGGTATTTTTCCATAAAATCAAGAAAACTGCAAAATACTGTAAAACCTTTTTTGTGTCACCATTGTGCAGGATAGTAGCATCTGTGGTCAAGTCTAAGATGAACTAAGAGCATCAGATGTTATGCTGCATCGTCTTTTGTTTAAATGTAACTGTGTAGTTACAGTGAAAATCTGTTTGCTGATTGGAATCGCATGAACACGTTAATGCATTTAATGACTTTACATTTTTGTGAACAAAGCTACATTTTTGTGAACTGAACATTGTATCAGTTAATTAATACGGTTATTTTCCGTAAATTTAAACAGCTCTATAAAACTTCCGTATTTTGTACAGAAAAATCCTGGCAACCACAGCTGCCGGTATTTTTCCGTAAATTTTACGGATTTTTTTAACAGTGTATGCTTACCCACATGATCACGGCTGGAAGAATCAGTAGCGGTTGACTGTGGCATAATGACATTTACGCTGCTTTTATGCTGCATCACACTCATCTCTCATCAGCAATTGCTTTAGCAGTCTTGTTTCTCTTTTGATGGCTTTCAGTCTTACTCTGCTTCGTACTACCGTGATAATAATTCTTAATTATTTTAGCTCATTCATGAACATGATTTCTGCAGGAGTCCTGTAGAATTTAATGAAGACAACAACTCCCACTTCAAAAACAAAATTTTGCTTTTTATTCCACTACAGTAAATTTCATACAGTAAATGTTGTAGAGTAAGAAGTTATTTAAATGTATTAAAAGTTTAAAATGAAGTTCATTCATTCATTCATTCATTCATTCATTTTCTTTTGGGCTTAGTCCCTTTATTAATCTGGGGTCGCCACAGCGGGATGAACCGCCAACTTATCCAGCATATGTTTTACGCAGCGGATGCCCTTCCAGCTGCAACCCATCACTGGGAAACATTCATACACACTCATTCACACACATACACTACGGCCAATTTTAGCTTACCCAATTCACCTATACCGCATGTCTTTGGACTTGTGGGGGAAATCTGTTTGCACCCGGAGGAAACCCACGCGAATACGGGGAGAACATGCAAACTCCACACAGAAATGCCAACTGACCCAGCCGAGGCTCGAACCAGCGACCTTCTTGCTGTGAGGCGAACGTGCTACCCACTGCGCCACCGCGTCGCCTTAAAATGAAGTTATTTCAAGTTATTAAAATGTGTCACTTAGTTACACTGCGTTCACACTAGCAGCAACTTTGTAGCTGCCTGTCAGCCTGGGGGTTAATTGAAGTTGCAGGTGAGCGTTCCCACCTTGAGGTTGCTTATGTGGCGGAGTGGTTGGGAAAAAAATTTAATACGAATTTGAAGCAGACTACGCCACCCTGACCACAGGGAATTTAACAGGTTCTTGGTGTAAGGAACAGGCATGAGACGTGAATACCAAAGATACAAAACTTTATTTTCCTTAAGTGTCCAATGTAAAAGTCTCTTTAAAAACTCATCACCAACAGAAGCAGCACAGTCAAAAAAAGGACAATGGAAGTTAGAGGCTTACCAGTAACAGGTAAGCTAGTTACTAAACACCAAAGTTAAAATGGTCTTACCACAAGTGCACCACACACAAGGGATAACTAGTGGCCTGCCTGGAAGCCTCGACTCCTACAATACAAAGAAACAAAAATGGTCAACCAACATCACAATTTTAACACAAAATAATAGATATAACAAACCCCAAACAATTACATTCACAGAAATATCTCTTTACAGAGGGAAAAAAATAATAATAACAATAATAATGATAATAATAATAATCCAATTTAACTAAGGAAAGCAAAAAAATAAACTTCCCAAAGGAAACGCAAATGAAGAAACAAAAATAAGCACAAATGAAGAAAAACAATAAGCAAACAATCAACACAGATGCACGCACAAATGTATCAGCTGCTACACAGCTACTCCCGTGTTGATACACAAATCACTGAATCCGAGTTTAAAATTCTCAATGTGAAGGCAGTGATTCACAGCGCAATTCGCACAATAATTCGTTATCAGAAAGTGAAAGCAAGCAGCAAAATAATCAAAACAACAGACTTCAAAAGCAGCAGTATCACAATGCTGCTCCACTGGACCCTCCAACAATACACCCACACTCAGTTATCCTTCCTAAATGTATAACAAGATGTTAAAAATCAATAAAACAGATCTGCGCGCAATTATTTAAAATCATACATACCTGTAAGTTGCAAACCACTTTGTAAACATGCACTCACGGATGCATTAGAAGTTTAATGAGCCCAGAAATAAAGAACGATCCTGCTGGGGTGATAGTGACAACAACAAGCCACAGCCAATCTTATCCCCAGACGCTAGGAAATCAAATACAGCCAGTTAAGTGCAGCTGCATACCCCCGATGATAAAGAAAGCGGAACAATGCCTACCTGCGGCAACAGAAGGGGCAGAGGCGGAACCAGCAGGACTCCAGTAGTGACGCACGATACACACACCCCGCATTCTCCAATATATACACACCCAGGAGTTATATGATTGGATAATAATCCCTCATGATAACACCATGTGACCCCGCTACAATCAGATAACATTTATGATAATCAGTAGGAGCGAATGATTTTAAGTGCAGCTGAAAACAAACATTGTTCAGGGAAAACACTAAATATAAATTGAATCAGTACATAAAATGCTTAATTACGAAGATGATCAAGAAAAAAGTGTGTTCTCCATCGTTGCGCCTATTTATCTGCTGCAATTGTGGGCTGTTGTTGCTCACGTAGCTGAAGTTACTGTAATCGTAGTATGATTAGGGCATTAGAGATGGGATGGCAGTGTCTGATCTAAATGTCTGGTTTAGAAACTGCACTGGACAATACATTTGTGATTTGGACAGATGTGATTGCATTCTGAGGTCTACTCAAGGTGGAAAATAAAAAATACTTATTTGAAAAATAAGTATATAAATAACAATGCTTTATTAGCAAAGTCAATAAAGAAGCTTAACTGAGTTCTTGGTGAGTTTGTGAAGAACAAGGAAGTCCGATGCAGACACACAACACATGTAAACATTGATCCACGAAGACGAGGAACACAGACGCTGGAATTGGAGAACACTGGAGAACAACGAGGAAACACTTGAGCAGGAGAAACAGGATCGGGAGAAACTCAGGGTGTGACTTTCAGGACTGACGCTGGCTGACTGAAGGTAAGTGCATTATATACTGTGTGCGTGTGTCTTGGAACAGATGCAGGTGATCAGTAATCTGATGATTGTGAACGAATGCAAGTGGGTTCAGGTGAGATGGATAAATCCAGCGACCGCCTGACATTACCCCCTCCTCCAGGGGTGGCTCCTAACGCCCTATCCTGACGCCGGGGTCTCCCGCAACTTCTAGGGGCCGGCCGGTCTGGGTGGGCTTGTTGGAAATTACCTAAGAGTGATGGATCCAGGACACCGGCTCTAGGAACCCAGGATCTTTCCTCCTGACCGTACCCCTCTCAGCCGATCAGGTATTCGAGCTGACTTCCCCGGCGTCAGAAATCTAAGATTTCCTTGACTGTGTACACTGTATTAGGTTCCAGGACGTCGGGAGGAGGGGGCACTGTATCAGCTCCAGGTGGTTCTGTAGTGGGAGAGAAACAGGGTTTAAGCAGTGAAACGTGGGGTGAATCTTGTACCTGGGTGGTAGTTGGAGCTGATATGTGACATCGTTGATCTGCTTCAGAATCTTGAATGGAGGGAGGGATGTAGCAGGGACTCAGCTTTCGGCAGGGGAGACGGAGTCGTAGATCTCAGGTTGACAACCAGACCCGATCTCCTGGTTGGAACAAGGGGGCATTGGATCATTGGGCATCTGCAAATCTCTTATTCCGTCTCACCACTCTTTGAATTTGTTTGTGAGCTAAGTCCCACACTCTCTCACTCACCCGGAACCAGTAATCCACAGCTGGAACCTCCGATGGTTCCTCCGTCCACGGAAACAACGGTGGTTGGTAACCGAGCATGCACTGGAACGGTGTTGATTCCTGACGGAATCCTGAATGGTGTTAGTCCTGTTGATTCCTGACAGAATTCCTGAATTTTGTGCATACTCGGCCCACGGCAGGAACTGGCTCCAGCTGAACTGGTCTTCCTGGCAGTATGACCGGAGGTAACGTCCAAGCTCCTGGATCTTCCGCTCAGTCTGGCCATTTGTCTGGGGGTGATAACCTGAAGAGAGATTCACAGAAACACCAAGGAGTTTAAAAAAAGCCGGAGATACTGCAGATTCTTATGATCAGTGATCACTGTAAAAGGGTGTTCAGCTCCCTCCAGCCAATGTTGCCACTCCTCCAGAGCGAGCTTGATGGCAAGAAGCTCTCTGTTCCCGATGTCATAATTCTGCTCCGCCGGAGACATTTTCTTCGAGTAGTATGCGCAAGAGTGGAGGCGTGGAGGCTCACCGGACAGCTGCGAAAGCACAGCCCCTACTCCGGTAGCAGAGGCATCCACTTCCACTGTATAGGGACATTGTGGATCTGGATGTTGTAGGAGAGTGGCTGTATTAAACGTGTTCTTCAGGTTCTTGAATGCTTCGTGGGCGGGCTGATCCCATACCAGGGACTTGGGTTTGCTGCGAAGGAGGGAGGTCAGAGAAGCAGAGAGGGAACTGTAGTCCTTAGTGAATCTTCTATAGAATTTAGCAAAGCTGAGGAAACGTTGGAGCTCCTTGACAGTGTTGGGTTGTTTCCACTCTCTTATGGCCATTACCTTCCCCTGGTCCATCTGAATGCCATTGACGGAGATGATGTATCCAAGGAACTGCACGGAGGCACTGGAGGCACTTATTATGAAGGCACTGGAGAAGTTGGGTGACATGATGACGGTGTTCATCTAGATTCTTGGAATATATGAGGATGTCATCGATGTAAATGATCACAAAATGATGGAGGAACTTTCTGAACACTTCATTCATAAAAGTCTGGAACACTGCAGGTGAAATGGAGAGACCATAGGGCATTACCCGGTTTTCGTAGTGGCCAGCAGGGGTGATGAACACCGTTTTCCATTCATCTCCAGCTCTAATTCTGATGAGATTATAGGCACTTCTCAGGTCGAGCTTACTAAAAATGCGAGCTCCCCGCAGTTCCTCGAGAGCTGCTGGGACCAGGGGAAGCAGATAGGGCTGTGGTATGATCTGGGAGTTCACATTCCTATAATCAATACAGGGTCGAAGACCTCCATCCTTCTTACCCACGAAGAAGAAGCTGGAAGCTGCCGGTGAGGTGGATGGTCGAATGAATCCCTGATGGAGCATATCAGACATGTAATCCTCCAACGCCTTGCGCTCCGGGATGGTCAGGGGATATATTCTTTCTTTAGGTAGTTTAGCTCCAGGCAGCAGGTTGATGGCGCAGTCCCATGGCCGATGTCGTGGTAGTTTGGTGGCTGTCTGCTTACTGAATACATCCTGGAACGTCGAGTACTCAGGTGGGTCCCGTTGGTGAATCTGGACTTCTGGGATCTCAATGCTAGTGGTAGCCACAGAGAGAGAACCAGACGAGGAAATAGGGGGTTGTTCAGACATCACAGTTCTCACTCAAACGTAGAATTTCGCTGTGGTTCCACCTGATCTCAGGGGAATGATGTGATAGCCATGGACATCCCAGGATGGTGTCTACGGTAGATTCCTCCAGTAGCAGAAAACTGATTTCTTCCTGATGAAGACAACCGATCTGAAGTGTTACAATGGGAGAGTGATACCGGATTTTACCCCGTCCCAGTGGTTTTCCCTGGATGGTCTCAATGGGGTATTGGCGGTGATGACGTAGACGGGGTAACTGTAGTTGTTCCAAACATGACTGGGAGATGAAGTTACCAGAGGATCCAGAGTCTAGGAGCGCTGAGACAGAGCAAGAAAAGTCTGGGGTGACCAATAAGGCAGGTGTAAGCATAAGTTGAGATACTTCATTGTGAACTTGTATGATACTCACCACGTGACGAGGAGGTTTCACGGGGCATACGTTGATGAAATGACCTGGTTTTCTACAGTACAGACACTCCCCACGTGACATCCTTCTGGCTCTTTCCGATTTTGAGAGACAATATGTATCAACTTGCATAGGTTCTGGTACTGGAGGGCAGGCAGCACTGGGAGCGGACTGGCGAGCGGTTTCTATCGTGGAGCAGGCAGCTAGGCCTTGTGCTATTGAGCAGCTAGGCCTTGTGAATTGAGCCCTTGTCTATACGCACCTATGAGTGCAGTCTCATTCCAGCCACTATCTTCCGCCAAAGTACGGAATTGAATGGTGTACTCTGAGATGGATTAACTGCCCTGTCGTAACTTGAATAGTTGGTCAGATGTGGACGTTGGCCACGCTGAAGACTTCAAAAAAATGGTTAGTAAATTGTTCATGAGAATTAATTATGACACTCTTGGAGTTCCATATAGCCTTAGCCCACAAAAGTACTTTATCTGACAAAAGAGATATGAGAAAAGTTAGCTTAGAGCGTTCGGTGGGGAATTGACTCAGATGCATTTCCACATACAGGTTAACATGTAAAAGGAAACCGCTACACTCAGCTGCTTTACCAGTATAATTCCTCGGTAATGCTATGGGACCGCCTGAGGTAGAGACAGTCGCTGGAGGATGATACGATAAGTTCATTGAGTGTATCCAGAGGTGAGGGTGTCATGTGTCTGGGATCCATTCCGTTATCTGTCTTTGGTCGGTCCTTCTGTCACGACACACTGAGGACTGGACACAGGAGGTAATTTTATAAACAATTGCTTACACAATTACACAACAATGCTTCATTAACAAAGTCAATAAAGAAGCTTAACTGAGTTCTTGGTGAGTTCGTGGAGAACAAGGACGTCCGTTGCTGCCTGACATTATATTTGTCAGCACACATTTAGAAATTTTTTGTCTATGCATTTTTTGTTACATACTAGGATGTATATTATATTTTGTTCACTTGCTTGCATACTTTGACTATCATTAATAATCAGTATGGATAATAGTGTATGACAAGTTTTAGTACTTTTAAAATCAAGTACTGCAAGTCAAGTAAAATTGAAAATGAGTGTTTTATATTTTTACAGGGTAATGTATTGTTAAGTATTGTATTGTTGGTACTGTACCAATAGGCTTTTACTCAAGTGCTTGGTTTGTGTACCTAGTCCAAACTAATTACACCACTAGATTGTTAGTTTTATTATGGAGTCACTGGAATACTGACTCTCCAGGAAGGTGGAGACAGTAATAAGGTTTAGCCAAGCTTTTGTAGTGTCTCCATCCCCAGAGTGGACTTGAAAGCCTGAATTACCATACCACACTCTGAAGGGGATGGAGTGGCTCAAGAGAACACAAAGGCTGGGCCATTTGTATGCATGGACAGGAATCATTACTGTTTTAATTAAACACGCTCTTGATGACAGCCTACAAATTCATTCATAAGATCCATTTTAAGTCAGTGGAGAGACCTTCCTGTTTCAGATATGATACTGAGATGCGTACATATACATGTATACTGAATAGTATTGAAAATTTTAATTTGTTTTTGTTAATGTATGAATTAAGGGAAACAAATTTCATGCATGGGATTTAATGAAAATGTTTTACTCACCTTCAAGTGGTTCCAGACCTTTATGAGTTTTTTTATTCTGTTGAACACAAAAGAAGATATTTTGAAGAAATATTGAAACCTGTGACCACTGACTTCTATAGAATTTTGTTGTTCCTGTATTACGAAAGTCAATGATTATAGGTTTTCAGTTTTCTTCAAAATATCTTATTGAACAGGAGAAAATCAGACAAACAGGTTCTGAACAAAGTAAATGATGACAGATTTTTAAAAAAGTTTTGAGTGAACTGTTCCTTTTAAATCACAGTTAATAATTGGTTAACAAGCATCAGTTGTTGTTTGAGAAAATGGGCAAACAAAAACAAAACAAAACATTTAATAGCACAAAAACTAAAAATAGATAGTAATAACTCAAAACAGCAAAACAAATTACCCAGCTCCACTCATCTTTGAAGGATCTCATCTACACAAAATGTCTGGTTCTCCATCCATGCTTTTGTAAAATATAACAAAGCAGCAGATAACAATATTCATTATTCTTACTTTAAAACTGCAGAACATTGGCTAGGAATAAATAGACAGTTACCGTTCATGCTTTTGGTGTGGATGGGCCTTTATGGTATTTACACATTTGTACAAAATGCATATCATCGTAAACTCAAATGGAACACAAGAGGAGGATTTCTAGTAACCTCATAGGCTCATTGAAAATATGTGCCCAGGCCTACATTTTTGAGAACCAAGAAATATGTACCCTGAATTACTTGTTCTTGCAGATTTCGTTTTCCCAAAACCACTACAGGCCATCATGCACTTTTTTTCACAATCTCAAATACGTCACTGGCGCACGTTTTTTAAAAAAGAAACAAAGATTTATTTGAGATTTATCTCTTAAAAAATTACTGTTGTATCATAAAAGCAGCTTATAATAATTATGTGCAGTATTTCAAAGTCTCCTTTAGTATAACATAAGGAAAAAATAACATGGCATTATTTTTTTAAGGGAATCTTTTGGTATAATACCTTTTTGTTTTGTAAAAATATTCTTTGCATGTGATCTAAACAATCTTGATATTTTGCTTTATTGGTGCTGCGCTTCCCTTGATTGATTCACAATGCTTTCTCTCAAGGGTGCATTATAAAGATGATTTGAAATCTTTAATTCAACAGTGTAATGAATTAAAGGCAGTCTGAATTGTTCTGACAGGAGAAACATTCATTATTCATCTCTTTCACTTCAGTCAGTAATGATGCACCATGCCTTGAAGAAAGCTTCATCTAATTAAAGTGTGCTTTACAAAAGGAGATTTTCAGATCCAGTTGTTTAAACTGGAAAAAACAAAACACTTATTTCAGTAAACTATGTATAGTGGAAAATGTTAGAGCAGCTTACAATCTTAAAAAGGCTGATCATCAATGAAAAACAAATGAAAAAGAAAACTGGATCCCAACGAGGAATCAGTTCAACGATTGGGCTCATTAGCTTAGCACTGAACTGGGTACAGATTTGTATGTCAGCATGAAGTGTCTCAACATTTAGAGGTTCCATATAACAAAAATCTTGATATACCTAGACATACCTGAATAAGAGTGATGGAAATGGCCATACCGTGAACCTTAAACAACATTGTTTCCTCACAAAAATAGGCATATCAGAGCACAAAACAGACTGTTAGGTTGGAAATGCTCTTGATTCCCTTAAGAGAAGTTTAACCAAGGTGTTAAGACCTGGCTGTAATCAAATGTTTTAAACTTCAAATAGGGAAAAACAGAGCTGGTCTGGTTCACGGATCCTGCCCCTTCCGATTTATCAGGTTTAGATTTATCAGCTTTCCACCTATCAAAAACCTGTTGTCAGGTATCAAACCTAGGGGTTTGATAGCGATCTGAAATTTGATAAACAGGTAAATTCCGTTGTTAAATCTAGTTTCTCTCTTTTAATGATCTTGAAAAGGTGATTCATACTTTTATTCTGGTGAGACTTGATTATTGCAACTCTTCTTATGTGGGTGTCAGTCAAACTGCCATGACTAGACCACAATTAGTTCAAAATGTGGCTGCAAGGCATCTGGCAGGAACTCGTAAGCAGGAATACATATCTCCAGTTCTTTCCTCTGGCTGGTTGTCTGTCAGGTTCAGGATTGATTTTTAAGTTATTAGTTTGTGTTTATAAATCCTTAAAAGACCTAGCACCTCGTTATTCATCAGATCTCCTACACGTATCCAGTCCTGGTAGATCATTAAGGTCATCAGATCAGTCTTTTCTGTCAGTACCAAGGACTTGGTGTAAGTGAATAAGGGATTAGGCTTTCCCTGTTATTGCTCCAAAGTGCTGGAATAAGCTTTGACCTGTAAAAGCAGGTCTGTGATTTTAACAGTAAAAGTCTGCACAATCTACAGTGAAAACCTGTTAAATTAACAGGCCGTTTCTGTACACAATATGGAAAATAACTGTAACAGATCTAACCTTTGTTTTCGGGAAAGTAAGCAGAGTGTCTGAAATCTCACCATACACCCTCATTCACTAATCCCTAAATTAGTTGATTAGTTTAGTCCACTAGATAGAGTAAATGACCACAAATGAGTGCGTTCAGACACTGATGAACACCTGCTGTTATCAAGCACTATCACTGAAGAAATAAAACTATACAGCAACAGCCTCACACCAAACCAACTGAATTAAAACAGAGGATTAAACAACTTCACAAACAGCATTACCAGCTTCACTGATTACAGTTTGACTTAATTTCTGTCATATCTGTAAAAATATTTGATAATTAACAGAGGTTTATATTTTTTATTGAAAATGTTTCATTTGACCTCACCATCGTGGAGATCAGAAACTGCTTTAGTTGGGCTCTTGATCCTGTACTTTAATATTTCTCTCACTGTTGTAACTGTGTTTCTGAAACTCATCAGTTATGACAAGAATGGCAATGATAAGCTATATGTACTTAACTGTTACAGGTACAATTTCTAGTATTTTATAAGTTAAATTATAAAAAAAAAATGCTAATTATTTTATTTGTTTCATGTGATGTTATTTGGGACAATAGTACCGCTTCCCATAAAGGGTTAACAAACAATTATGAAGGAATTAATAAAAATTCCTAGTTAATAATTTGAATTTCATGCACAAAACCGTGAGAACTCCAGCAATACATTTAAGACACACAGACATCAATAATCAGGATATGAACCTCAACCATGGTTGCTAAAAAGAAAAAAGCTGCATAATTAATTGATGCTGCAATGCATGCTGGGTGCCAACATAGTACAAAACTCTCAGCATGCATTGCGGCGTGAATAGATTATGCAGCTTAAAGTTCTTACAATTTCTTTCTTTGCCTTTATTTTATGTTGTTTTTGGGAGGTTATATTTCAGTAGATTTGTTTTCTATTGTTCTGGGTTGATTTTTATTTTTTGATTGTCACCAATGTTGAGATTCAAAGACTAATTGTTTGATGTCTGTGTGTTAAGTTCTGCCGTTGATCAAACGGTAATAAGGTCAGTAATAAGTGAAGCTTCTGATGTTTGTGTAGTTGTTTAATGATCCTCTGCTGAGATATTGAGAAATAAATTTGTATTGCGTAATTTATTTTTATTTAGAGTTTTTTTTTATTTTAATATAGTATTTTTTATTTATTTAGAGTTTTATTTTCAGTTGATTCCATCTTTGGTTGGGTTGTAATTTTTGTTATTTGGTTTTGTTTTTCTTTCCTTCAGTGATTCTGCTTGTTAACAGTTGTTCATCAATCATTATCAACCCTCCTTTAATTAGACAATTATCTCATTAATCTTCATCACTGCCTTAGTGTTCAACCCTTTGTAGTGAGAACTCTAGTGAGGATTTTGCTCTGGGATTTAAGGTGTTAAATGTATTAACTGTGGAATGTATTTTTAACAGGAATATTCTGTAAACTGAATTCACGAATGTAAAATGTTAAACAGTAGATTACTGGCAACCAGAGCTGCTGGTATTTTTCTGTAAAATCAAGAAAAAAAACTGTAAAATACTGTAAAATCTTTTTTTGTGTCACCATTGTGCAGGATAGTAGCGTCTGTGTTCAAGTCCAAGATGAACTAAAAACATCTGAGGTTATGCTGCATCTTCTTTTATTTAAAGGTAACCGTGTAGTTACTGATGCAGTGAAAATCTGTTTGCTGATTGCAATCACACATGAACAGATTAATGCATTTAATAACTTTACATTTTTGTGAGCTAAGCTACATTTTTGGGAACTGAACATTTTATCAATTAATGAAATACGGTTATTTTCCGTAAATTTAAACAGTTCTATAAAACTTTTGTATTTTTTACATAAAATTTCTGGCAACCACAGCTGCTGCGGTATTTTTCCGTAAATTTAACAGATTTTTTCAGGAAAACCTGATCTGAAATAGAGGTGTGCTAAGGTGCATTGAGTCAATGATTCGGTTGGATTGTAGCGAGACAGAAGGTTGGTTAGATAAACAGGAGCTAGATTATTTAAAGTTTTATAGGTAAGAAGCAATATTTTATAATCAATACGGAACTTGACAGGCAGCCAGTGTAAGGAGGATAAAATTGGGGTGATATGATCATATTTTCTAGACCTGGTAAGAACTCTGGCAGCTGCAATTTGTACTAGCTGAAGTTTATTAATAGAGGATGCTGGCCAACCAGCGAACAGAGCATTACAGTAATCCAGTCTAGAAGTCATGAAAGCATGAACTAGCTTTTCTGCATCTGAGATGGATAGCATACTTCGTAACTTAGCGATATTTCTCAGATGAAAGAAGGCGGTTTTAGTGACATGGGAGATATGATTTTCAAAAGTTAAATTGCTGTCTAGTATAACACCCAGATCTTTTACAGTAGAGCTAATGCCAACTTTGTGTCCCTCTAATTGCAGGTCGAGTTGTGAGATCTGCTGTGTACAGGATTTAGGCCCAATAAGTAATAATTCTGTTTTGTCTGAATGTAAGAGAAGGAAATTGTTGGTCATCCAGTCTTTAACATCTTTAATACACTCAGTTAGCTTAGACAGTTCAGACGTCTCATCAGGTTTTGTTGAAATATATCTTATAATGTCTCCCAGGGGTAGCATGTATATTGTGAACAGCAAAGGGCCTAAAACTGATCCTTGAGGCACCCCATACTGTACTGGCCTGACCTGTGAAAGCTGTCCATTTATATTCACAAACTAGAAACGGTCAGTTAAGTATGACTTAAACCATTGTAGAGCCTGTCCCTTGACGCCTGTAGAATTTAAGCGATCTATGAGGATATTGTGGCCGACAGTGTCAAATGCAGCACTGAGATCAAGTAAAACTAATAACGAGATGGACCCTTGGTCAGCAGCTAAGAGTAAATTGTTGGTTATTTTCACTAATGCGGTTTCTGTACTGTGATGAGGCCTGAAACCTGACTGAAACACTTTAAAAACATTGTTCATCTGAGGCAAAAAGACTGTAATCTGCTGAATATAAGTGTAATGCATGTTTCTGCAATCATGTTATATCACTCAGCTCTTATTATCATTTTTTTCTGTAGTGAAAGAACAGCAATCTGTTTATGCAGAGGTTGATATTAATTCTCAGTTTTGTTTTCATGTGTTACAGCTTTAAAATTAAACTCTAAATGCATCTCTGTCAGTCCCTTTTGTTGAGATTTATAATATAGGATATATTTAATTGCCCCTGGCGGGATTAATAAAGTTGGTAAACTTGTATTTCATCCCCAACTCCACAAAAGCGTTAAACATCAAACAGGATGCATTGGAAACACTTCCTATTTATAGAAGTCCTGAAGCACGTGTTTAATCACTGCAATCTTGATTGGCTGGATGTTGTGACCTCATGTGATGCTGCAACACATGACACCACCGCATGTGGTGCTTCGTCTGTATGCCTTTCCCCTGATTGCTCTTCTCCCGGGTGTTCTGAAAAGGGTCTGGCAAGACAGGATCTGCCTACTGCTGGTAGCCCTGAACTGGCCAGCCCGAGTATGGTTTTCGGATCTTGTATCTCTCCTGGACGGCCTCCCATGGGAGATGCCATCCAGAAGAGACCTTCTATCCTAGGCAAACGTGGAGATTGTGCACCCCCCGTCTGGATGGAACGGGGTGGAAACTGTGGGTGTGGCCTCTGAGGGGGCCCACCTCATGAATGTTGGTCTGTCAACTGAGGTTGTACAAACTATTCTTAGCTCCAGAGCTTCTTTCACAAGAAGGTTATTTGCCACAAAGTGGAAATTGTTCCGAACCTGGTGTGATCAGCACAACTTAGATCCAGTGAACTGCCAGGTTGGCTCAGTCCTGAATTTCCTTCAGCAGCGCTTTAATTACATTACTTTGAAAGTGTATGTTCATGCCATTTCAACTTACTGTGCATTTACTCTGTGGATCCTTAAGTCTGAGGCTGTCAAGCAGCACCATGGTTCTGACATGGGACTTGTGGATAGTGTTCAAGGGCCTATTGGCTTCCCCCTTCAAATCCATTGAGGAGGTGTCAGAAAAGTTTCTGACCCTCAAAGCCATCTTTCTTCTGGCCATTACCTCACTCAAAAGAGTGGGTGATTTGCAAAACTTACTTGGTATTTTTGACTAATGAGCTGTATTTCAGCTTCATCCGTGTCTATCTCTGTCACTGCCTGCTGTTTATCTTACTTAATGCATGAGAAGCAGACGCGCATGTGGGAACAGTGGGCGGGGAGAACCTGCTCATTTGCATTTAAAGGCACAGACTACAAAAACAACTACACTGTCCTCAGACACCAAAATGGGCATATCCTGCATTGTATAACAAATAATCTGATGGGTATTTTGAGCTGAAACTTTACAGACACATTCTGGAGACACTAAAGACTTATCTTACATCTTGTAAAAAGGGTAAAATAGGAACCCTTTAAATTTTCCTGTAATCTGTAACCTTCCCATTCTGACTAATTTCTTTTACAATTTTCCTGAAAAAGCCATGATAAAACAAGTAGTTATACAGACAGACAGACAGACAGACAGACAGATAAAGACCCTGCAAACAGATATGTGCTGGACCTTAACACTGGAACTACTAGAATTCTTTAACTACTTCTTTAGCTCATTTCTTGTCCGTCCTATCTGTGTTGTCTATGTTCTATGTGTTTATGTTTATCTTGTGTCTGAGCACATGGTTCAACCTGTGTTTGTGTCCGCCATGTGCTCCTCTGTTCCTCCCTCCTTGTTTCCAGCTGCCACACCCCCTTGTTTAGCCCTCATCTAGTCCTTGTTAGTCTCAGTGTCTCCACCTGGGGGGTATTCCAGAAAGCTGGGTTATGCCGCGGTCACACTAGAGTTTGAGCATGCAAAATTCTGTTGTATGGCGCTGCAAAATGATTAAACAAGATGACTATACATTTTAAAAAGCGAGCGATTGGTTAATATTTTATATTTCTGTCCAGAGAGGTCATGTTTTGATCTTCAAGTGGTCTCATGCAGTCACGTAATGCAATTTCGCAGGTCACAGTCCACCAAGCTTGAACTTTCCAACGCAGCAAACTGCGAAACTTATGTCGGTTCCAAAACACCTGAGAGAAGTTAGTTTAATCAACCACCTAAATATAACCATGGGTTAGTGCGCGTACACAGCACATACCTGAATGCATTTTTAGTGGATTGCCGAATTTGAGGTTTTAATGCTGGTGTATGAGGAATTAAAGCCGATTATAATGTAAAAAGCTGTGCAGCTGCATCAACGAAGGAAATAAATACATGATAAGAAATAAGAAAAGAAAAAAAATAATGAGAAAAAATATGTTAGTTTATTAAATTACACATGCTACCCTTCCCCTTTTATTGTACTGAAAAATTAAACTGATCTTTAAAAAAATCCTTTTTGAGTATGTTGTATAACCATTCATGCATTATTTTTCCTGATATCAATATAATACAATAATAATGTATACTGACTAGTAGATCCTTCTGGAGCTAATATTTGATGGAGCTATGTATTAAACACTCTAGAATATTCTTTGTGTCATGTAGCTAATAGAAAGGAGGCAGGGGCCTGTCTAACTGGTGTGGGGGGAAACTCAAGACTTCCAAGCAAAAGTGCATGTAACATAAACAAATGTTGTCTCTTGCTGATCTGGTGCAAATTGATCTTAAGCAGATAAAGATAAGCCAAATCTCTGCTTTTGCGGTTTATCAGGTGCGATTTTAAGATCTAGTAATAAATACTAGAATTAACTTGGGAAAGTTGTCATCCTCTTTCATCCTCTGAACAGCCTTTGTGTGTGTGAATGTGTGTGTGCATTTGTTTATTTGTTTATTAAGTTAGTTTCGATGCCTCGAGCTGTAGATTTTGTTACCTTGCTAAAATTGAACCCAATACTGGTGTTATGTTATTTTCATTGGCCACAGAAGTAATCTAAACAAGATTGGTAAATTACGATGTCTTCTATTTGCTGGACAAATGGTCAATAAAGTGCAAAGCTTTACATTTGATTCAGTCTGATTCAAGTGAGTCAAATCAAGTGATAGGTCTCTTTAGATTTGATCCCTTGGAAAGAGCTTATAAAACCCTGATTAATATTTTAAAGTAGGTTGATCCCCTTCAACATTAAAACACTAGTAACTTAATTTAGCCTGTTTTCATGCAACTGAGTCAAGGCTAAATTCAGCTGATAGTTTGAAAATCCCAGCTTAATCCATTATCTTGCTTTTGTGCAGTAACCCTCAGGCTCTGTGACTTAAGTTTTAGTGAGAACCAATTGAGAGTTATTGAGAATTGATGATAAACACCTGCTGTTAACAAGCAGAATCCCTAAAGAAACACAAAACTTCAACATTTACTGTTATTTGACTTTGCTTTTGCTGGTTTTTCTCTGGTTGCAGAAACCAGTTATTAGAAAATAGCAAAAGAAAAGTGAAAGAGCTTAAGTAAATGCTGTATTAGATAAGCATAAGTAAAGAAAATTCAAAGAGCTCAATACTGTTTTACAAAACAGTGATGGCTAAAAAAAAGTAGTATTTTTTAAGTAAATGTGACTAAGGACTTTTGTAGCCGTGTTACAGTAAAATAAGCCAAACTGAAGTCAGTTGTAGTTTTGTTTCTTCAGTTGCTTATTAACAGCAGATGTTTATCAATCATTCATTTTCTTTTCAGCTTAGTCCCTTTATTAATCTAGAGTCGCCACAGCAGAATGAACCGCACATTTTATCCAGCATATGTTTTACGCAGCGGATACCCTTCCAGCTGCAACAAATCACTGGGAAACACCCAACACTCCCATTCACACACATACACTACGGACAATTTAGCCTACCAAATTCACCTATAATGCATGTCTTTGTACTTGTGGGGGAAACAGGAGCACCCTGAGGAAACCCACGCCAACACGGGGAGAACATGCAAACTCCACACAGAAATGCCAACTGACCCAGCCGAGGCTCGAACCAGCGACCTTCTTGCTGTGACAAGATGTGCTACCCCTGTTTTTTTTAGATGAAACATGACAGATTGAGCAGCCAGTAGCACATTCTGAGGAGGTAGCACAGCTTGTCAGAATGGTCGGGTATGTACTGCAAAATGTGTGAGGGGATGGGGTTCACTATTAACAGTAAGAAGTGAGAACTGGGTTTGTGATCGAAGAGAGAATGTCACAGTGTAGGAGAAGTGGATAAAAGAGAGTGCAGATTGCGTCTAAAAGAGACAGTATGGGAGGGTGGCTTTGTGGTTGTCTCTCACTAATATAGTTCACTTGACAGAGTTAATGAACAGAAATGAGTGAATTCAGACACTGATGAACACCTGCTGTTAGTAATCACGATCACTGAAGGAAAGTGAATCAATAAACACAAACAGTGACTTCAGTTACAGCATTAAATAAAATCAAGTAAAATAAAACACCTTCAGACTCAGCAGAGGATCATTAAACTCCACAAAGCTACAGCAGATTCACTTATTACTGACCACTTTGAATTTTATACAGTTCTTATTGAGAATTAACCCTGTAAGACCTGAAATATCAAAAAATAGGCAGAAAATTAAAATTTTCTGGAACTGAGATGTTTATTAAACCATCTGGCATGTACATTTTTTTCATGATATTTATTTTGTATCACATTTGATACATCAGGCATTTGTGCAACTTTTTGCTCATAACAATGTTAATTTTAATTACAAAATTTTTTTATTTTGCCCTAAACATTTTGACAACAGAGAACATTTCAGGGGCAGTTTTTCTCTTTGTGTTTTGTACATTAAATATTTTACAGTCTTTTATTATTTCACTTTGTGGTAGGCGTAATTGCTGTTTCAGTCCTTGTTCAGGCAAAGATTCACTTTACACTTACACAGTACACAGAAGTTTGAAGTGATTGCTGGAGCTTTCCCCTCAGGTTTCTCCATGTTGGAAAATAATCAGTTTCATGCCTTCTAACGTAAAAAGGCACACTGCAGCTTGACCTTTTATAAGGTGCAATTATTGTAAAAAAAAAAAAAAAAAAGCATTTTAAAATGGCATTTCAGTCACTAATTAAATTAAATCATCCAAATACTGTGTTTGCATTGTAGGAGGTATGATATAGATTACATTACAAAAAGTGATATGATTGTTCAGAAATAAAGCACCTTTTATACCTGTTGTATCAAATTTGATACATGCATTTTCAACACAATTTATTTGTAACATAAAGAATTAATTAAGTAATTATGCATTGTTTTAGTCAAGAAAACCTTTATTTAATAAAATTAGTAACAATAAAAAATTGTGTGAAATTAGCAAATAGTTTCCAGCCAAAAAGCATGCGAGTAATTCAATGAGAGCAGCCATTTTGAAAAGGTAAAAAAAGCCCTTCCACTGCCTGCACTGTCATGAAAATCCACAAGAGGGCAAAATACAAGTATCAAATTGTATACAACAGGTTTTCAAGCCAAAAATTAATCAGGTTGATATTATATAGGTCTTAGAAACTTGTGTATCAAATATGATAAGTGCGGCTTTACAGTTAACAGAGGTTTAGGTGTTTTATAAATTCTGAGTTACAGTAACCAGAGATAAAATTAAAGTTAAGAAGTCACTGACCTACATTATGGTTACACCAAACTAAATAAAACACCTTTGTTATAATGCAATTCAGTCTTGCTTTGATTGGGCTAGGTTTATTATAACTCTAGTAGTGTGATTTACTACATGAAATATTTTGCTATTTTCCACTGTGTTTTATACCTTCATGTTATCAATGACAAGCACAAATGTGAAAAGTAATCAGTTCATATTCCAGTTGAGAGAGTAAATAGAAGAAGAGCAAAAACCCAGTTCAGCTATTATGAAGACACACTCAGACCTCAAGAATCAAACCTTGTACCTCAACAATGGTAACAATTAAAAAATGTCATGCTGCAATGCATGCTGGGTGTGGCAGAGTCCAAAAATCTCAGCATGCATTGCAGTATGAATAAATTATATAGCATATTGATGTTACAGTTTCCTTTATTTTCATTTGATTCTGCTGTTGTTTATGTTGACGTTGTTGATTTTGTCACTTTCAGTATCCTGTTTGTTAACTGTCACCATTGTTGAGGTTCATACGCTGATTATTGATGTCTCTGTGAGCATAAACTAAACCATCAAACTTTTCTTTTTTGCTTATAAACCTTTATAATTCGGTGGCACATGCAAGCACGATATTACATTACTTTAAATAATGGATGAAACATTTAATAACATTGGTGACTTACATAACTTCATACAGGTTCTATCTCACTTCAAAATCAGCATCACCAGATATTTATTCATTTAATTAATTTTATTTTGCTTCGCTTGTTTGTTGTAACAAATACATTTTTCAAACAAAGTTCTTAAAAGTTACAACAGTCCAAACCACTTAATGTTAAGAAGTAAAGGGCTAAGAGCCAAACTAAAGCAAACACTTTTCTCCATGATGGTGACTTCAAGTAAAGTTTTATCTCAAGAAGAACTTTTGTGGATTTCAGACAAAATTAAACAGGCTAGTAATAAGTGTAGCTGGTGATGCTGTTTGTGGAGTGGTTTAACTATCTGCTGATTTTAGTGATTTAATAATTTGTTGTGTACTTCAGTTGATTTTATTACAAACTTTGACTGAAGTCAGTTGTAGTTTTTGTTTCTCTATTTTCTGTTCTTGTTTTTTTTTCTTCAGTATTTATTTTTGTAAACAGGATTTGTTAATCATTAATCCTCAATTATCATTTAATTAACTCATTAACTTCAGCTGTGTTTCACTGTATCTTGATCACTCAGTAGTGTGGACGCATGGAAGTGTTCAGTTAAAACTGAGGATTTTGCTGTGGGGTTTAAAGGGTTAAAGGTTTGAGATGTAAAAACACAGTGTAACAAGATACAAGATGGCGCCGACAATGATGGCCGCCTCCGTGTTGAGCTCTGCTGTTGTTTTTGTGTTTTTGT
>CAIGQV010000918.1:150176-161716 GCA_903798115.1 Danio jaintianensis
TTTTTAAAATATATTTATTATCTGTTTTTTGTCCTGTCTCTGTAATTGTGTTGCACTGTAGAAGCTCTGTCACGAAAACAAATTCCTTGTATGTGTGAACATACCTGGCAATAAAGCTCTTTCTGATTCTGAAAAATGTATTTTAACAGTAATATACTGTTAATGTAAACTACAGGAGTAGACTGTAAAAACACAGTATGTGGCTGGCAACCCAGCTTCCAGTATTATTCTGTAAAATCAAGAAAAAAGATAACAGTATTTTTCTGTAAAACCTGAGTCAAATTTCTTCTGTCCCTTTTGTGTGTCACCCTTGTGGAGGAGAGGAGAGCCAGTGTTTGAGTCAAAGATGAACACAAAAAAAACACCATTGATCCTTATGCTGCATGTTTCTTCATTTAAAGACAGTTGCTGATGCCGTGAGAGTCTCTATGTTAATTCTATCTCTACATGCATGTGAGCTACAAGAGATTTGGGTTAAAATGGACGTTTTGAAATAACTAAAATAAGTTATCGTTATAAGTATACTTGTGTAAAGCATATAAGACAATAAAATATTTCTTCATAAACTCAAACAGCGGTTGGCCAAATTGAGGTAGTCTATTCTGTGAATGAAATGAGTTTACTTGAGTTTTAATTTAGTGCATGTATTTTTACAGCAGCAGACTTTAAAATAACAGAACATTACTGGCAACTGCCAGTATTTTACTGTTAATTTACAGGGCAAAATTTTACAGTGTACCGATTTTACAGAAGTGGTGCTGTAAAAACAGTATGTGGCTGGCAACCCAGCTGCCAGTATTATTCTGTAAATTTACAACGAAAAGTTTTACAGTGTATTGATACACTGTGAGAGACAACCACAAAGCCACCCTCCCATACTGTCTCTTTTAGACGCAATCTGCACTCTCTTTTATCCACTTCTCCTACACTGTCACATTCTCTCTTCGGTCACAAACCCAGTTCTCACTTCTTACTGTTAATATTGAACCCCATCCCCTCACACATTTTGCAGTACATACCCGACCATTCTGACGATCTGTGCTACCTCCTCAGAATGTGCTTCTGGCTGCTCAATCTGTCATGTTTCATCAAAAAAAAAACAGGGGTAGCACATCTTGTCAGCTTCAAATGTCTATCAGAATGAACTACCAACTTAAATAAGTATGTAGAAAACACTGTCAGCTTCAAATGTGTATCAGAATGAACTATTTGAAATTTGTTTATTTTTTATTAGAGTGGTAGTTTATTCCGATAGACATTTGAAACTGACAAGATGCACTACCCCTGATTTTTTAGATGAAACATGACAGATTGAGCTACCGGAGCACATTCTGAGGTAGCACAGATCGTCAGACACTTCTCTCCAAACTGGGACTTTCCCAACCATCTTTAAGCAAACAATCACTAAACACCTCAATGGTTCGATTGCACAGAATAACCTGAAAGATTCTCACTTCTATGTCACTGTGTGGTGGGCCTCAAAATTGATGGGATTTGGATCCTATTTTAACATCAAGAAATAAAATAAAAGAGACTTGTTGTGTTTACAGTATTTGATCCCTTTGGAATTAGTTTTTCGGCCTAAATTTCACAGAAAATGTGATCTGATCTTCATCTAAGTGACAACAATGGAAAAACAGTCAGCTTAAACTAATAACTGCTTAAACTAATAACACATATACATTATATACACACTACCTTTTCTGTCCAAACGTTGATTTTGCATGATAGATGTTGTTTAATGCCTCCTCATTTGTAAGTTGCTTTGGATAAAAGCATCTGCTAAATGACTAAATATAAATGTAAATGACTAGTGATGTCTGTGAGAGACGAGTGATGTCTCTCAGAATTTGATTGTTAAAATTAAATACCTCATTCATGTTTGTGTTTTAAAATTAAAAGAGTTGTGTTAACACAATGTAATCAAGTTAGTTAGGTTGCATTTAATTAACAATGAGAATTTCAGTGAGAATTTTAGGAATAGAAAGTGTTTAAATTTTTGTCTTTAATTTTTTGATCTCCACTGTACGTAAATATATTAACTTAATAAATTAAAAATTTCACTTATACATTTATAAAATCTAAATCTCCACTGTATATATATATAAAAAAAAACACCAAGCATCATTTTTGAGAAGTTTTGATTCTTTCTTTTTCCTCATCTTGTAGCACTAAGAAACTGATCAATGAAGCCCTCATGAAGAATGACTTTCTGAAGAAGCTGGAACCTCAGCACACTACAGAGATGGTGGACTGTATGTATGAGAAAATCTATGGTTCTGAGCAGCTGGTTATTCAAGAGGGAGAGCCGGGGAACTTTCTCTATGTGCTTGCTGGTATGGTATCATTACAGGCACTTTATGCTTTCATATAGTCAAATCAACATATTTTAGTAAGAATATTCAGATAATGTCCTGCACTCCATTTTTGTGTTGTTTAAATGTCATTTTGCCGATTTCTGTATATTTAATTTTCTTTGTTCAGAGGGCTTATTAGAGGTCATTCAAAATGGAAAGTTCCTGGGTCAGATGCGTCCTGGAACAGCTTTCGGAGAGCTGGCCATTCTCTATAACTGTAAAAGAACAGCCACGGTCAAAGGTATATTTTATTGTGCTGGAGTATTTTTGTGTTTAACCAAAATGTTTAAAAGGATGGTTTACCAAAAATTGTGATTCTGCCAATATTCACTCATCCTTCACTTTTAAAAACAAGTTCTTCTGTTAAACTCAAAGAAGTTACTTTAAAAAAATGCTGGTTGTTAGCACCCATTGACATAGTATTTATTTTTCCTACTATGGAAGTCAGTGGGTGCCAGTAACCAGCATTCTTCAAAATATCTTCTTTTGTTTTCAAAGAAAGAAAGTCATAAAGATTTAAAAACACATGAGGATGAACATTTTGGGTGAACTATTTTCATTTTCAAAACTGTTCACGCAGTATCCATTATCAAGATGACTCTTGACAAGCACAAACAGTTCAGCTCACCTCCAAAACTCACTCAGACCAGCACAACAGTTTATATACGTCCCAAAATAAGCTTTTCGTCAAACCACAGAAAACAATTTTCATTCTGAAATCATTCTGTACGTGTGGTTTATTTATAAACTAATTTCGAGAGGATCATGTGCTTATGAATAAACACGGCTGGTACCGCATCAGCTCCGCATATCACACTAATCAGATGACTACCGACACACTATAAGTAACCAGAGATTTTCCACTCCAGTCATCTTCGTCTTGAAGAACCTCCACCTCCTCTTCTCCTGATCAGGCGGCATGGCGGCCCAGTGAATAGCACTGTTGTCTCACAGCAAGAACGCCGCTTGTTCGGCTTCCCACCGGGCCGGTCGATGTTTCTGTGCGGAGTTTGCATGTTCTCCCCATGCTCGCGTGGGTGTTCCCCGGTTTCCTCCCACCGTCTAAAAACATACATCATAAGTTAATGACTACTCCAAGTAGCATCTCCAAACATACTCTTAGCCAGTTATATCTCAAGTACGTTCACAGCGGGGGAGTTCTCGAGACCTACCTGAGCTCAAACTCCCCTCTCGCACTTCTAACGGGAGGGAGCCCCGGGCTCGAGGATATCCTGAGCTCAGGGCTCTCTCCCGGGACAGCATGCCAAATACGCTTTATTATTAATCATCAGCTAAGTGTGAACTCTTGAAATTTCATTCATAACACATTAACCTAAAAACACAAACAACAGGAAGGAATTAACAACATAATTCATAACTTTTATTTTTGAAGTTTTTGAACAGCTCATGTACATTTGTATGTAACTATACATTTATCACCTTTTTGCAGTCTTAAATGTGCTAAAGAATGTGTGATAAGAATTTTAGAAATGCTGCAATTTATTGCAAATGCAGTAAAAGCTTCGGTTTTTCTCAATCACTTTGGAAAATATTTCAAATTTGCTAAACTGCAAGTTAGAAAGGCCAACTTCGGATCTTCCGAAAAATCAATTCCTGTCATGTAATTCACTTCAAAATGTTGATACATATGAAAATATATACATTGTACTGTACGTACAATACATAGTTCTGTTATCATCAAAGGATGCTGATCTCATCTATTATATCATAAAAAGTGTACTATTAGTGAAATTGTGCACATTTGGCTCTCAATGACAGCCTATGGTTTACAACATGGTAAAGAAAAAAGTGGCTGAAAGTAAGAGTAGTTTGTTTTAGTTGTTGTTGTTGCTTGTGAGTATGAGTGAGAAAAGTGTTTGAAAATAAAAAAAAATGGTTAATTGCATGCACTTTGTGTGAAAGCAATGAAAGATTATTCACAGTTTGCTTTGCATATACTTCTCTTTGGCTGCTCGTGTGAACGTTTTGAAAATGTGGCATTAGTATTGCACAATGCCTGTTAGCAGCTGAATAAACTGTATGTATGTATGTATATATATACAGGGGTTGGACAATAAAACTGAAACACTGGCCAATTTAGTGTTGGATGTTTCATGGCTAAATTTGGCCAGCCTGGTGGCCAACCTTCATTGATTTCACATTTCACCAGTAAGAGCAGAGTGGGAAGGTTTAATTAGCAGAGTGATAGCACAGTTTTGCTTAAAATGTTGCAATGCACACAACATTATGGGTGACATATCAAAGTTCAAAACAGCAATCACAAATTGCTGGTGCAAAAATCTTGGGAAACATGTATTGTTCTCTGATGATTCACCCACATCCACGAGATTTACGATGTGGAGAAGCCCCAAATGTAAGATTTCAATATTATTGAGCCACTTCGTGTTTTGGAGGAGGGAGTCGGGAAACGTTTTCCTCCACCAGCATCACGTAGTGACCTGGCCACTATTCTGCATCTGCAAGTAGTATGGCTCAAAACCTCTCTGGCCATTGTGGAGGACTTGTATTTGTCACTCCCAAGACGAATTGATACTGTATTGGCCAGGCATTTCAGTTTCATTGTCCAACCCCTATGGGTGCTGAATTTGGGGGTGATGGGTGCAGAACAGATTTTTTTTTTTACTGTGTTTTTCTGTCATCCTTCTTTATGGAAGCATTACATTTAAGTCCACTAAATACAGTGTTATAGACATATGGTCGTTTTCCTATTATTGTTTGACCCACTTTTATCTGTAAAGTAGATATTGAATTAGTGTCATAGTGGTGGATTTGTGAGGTGGAACTGTTGGTGATTGTTTGTCATTAGCTGTGTCTCAGTCTCACATCTGGGCTCTGGACCGGCAAACGTTCCAGACTATCATGATGAGATCCACTCAGGCCAGACACGAGGAGTACTTCAGCTTCCTGCGCAGGTACATTTATGCCACTAACATTTGTGCATGTTACCAGCTACACACACACATGCACACATTGGCATGGGTGGTTTAATGTACATTCAGGGTTGAGAATAACATTGTTTTCCAAGTTCTATTACTAATTAGTACTGACGTAAGTAAACTGACGTTGTGATGTAACTTTTACAATAATACTGGAATAATATGTAGGTTCAAAGATTACATCTGTTGATGCAGATAGAATTTCTGTGTTTGTTTTTTGTTGTTGCTTTTTTTTTTTTTTTTTTTTTAATCTTATGATAATTTTTAAAGGAGCTATTAGTAAGTATCTACATGTACTGTATTACAGTTTGTTTTTCAACCACTAACAAGCATTGTGAAGTACTGTAGTTTTGATGTTTTCAAAACTGTCCACACAGTCAGCCGGAGCAAACTATGAATCATTTTCTGTTGCTTTAACACAAAATGCATACAATGAACACATTTTACAAACTTCCCAAACACTTTTCTCATTCATACTCTAGACGCTGTGAAAAACTATACATTTTTAGCACATTTTTAGCATGCTAACAAACTCATTTCAAAACTGTTAACAACAATTTCAAAACAGACTGATATTAAATTCCATGCATTTTTATCTGCATTTATTTTGAAATATAGAAAATCGTACCAGAAAATAATCATTCGAAGGTGATCTCAATTTCAGCTGAAAGCCTGTTCAGGATTCCTGCTTTAGTTTTACTTAGTTTAGTTTATTTATTTATTTTTAAAGGAATAGCTTGGAACTGATTTTGTTTTGAAATATTGATTAAAGAATGCAGGTTGGTAGGGAAAGAAGAGTAATAGATGGTGATGAAGGGATAAAGATAGTAACAGTGGGAATCTGTGGAAGAAGAAGGGTGTTATGAATTAAATATATGTTTTCTGAATGAGAATTGTTGTCAGTGGTTTGTCAATGTTTGTTGTTGTCAGTGGTTGAGATGTATATGAACTGTTCTGTTGGTCTGAGTGAGTTTTGGAGGTGAGCTGAACGGTTTGTGCGGGTCAAGAGTCATATTGCTAATGCGTATTAAAAACGTGGCTTCAGTACTGCACAATGCTTGTTAGCAGCTAAAAACTGTAATGAGATTTAATAATTAATACTTTAACCTAATGTGTGACTTTGGAAATTACAATGATTGGCCGATAACAGCCACTGAGAAAAAAAGATGACCATGTAATAAAATTTATACTCACACTTGTCTGGTGGTACATGATTGTCAGATACAAAGTACAGCAGTTAGCACAGCATCATATTTTAGTTTTAATCTGTCTGAAAATCCAGTGTCAAATTTTGTCTTGTTTGTAAACAAATTGGCATAATTGAGTAAATATATTTCTTCCTTATACACCCTGTAACTTCATTAAAATTGTTCATCCAGTCTTTCCTAATGGTATCAAAAGAAAGGCACTGCACAGCAACATGTTGTCTACGGTGCCATCTATGTGTTTAGTTTCTCTGTATTGAAATCAAGGCTTTTACCAGCTGAAACATAATCAAACGTGAAGTAATTATCCAGTGGGAGGCCCTTACCTTTTTGTTTAGTTAAATCCAAAGTGGTGACTGTTTTTGGATGGGCAGCGTATAAAACATGCCTCACTGCATGTGATCTCAAACCAGTTGTGTCTGTCAAGAAAGAAATGCTAAGCCAAGCCTTTAGATTAGAACATGCAGATGTCAAAACCAACAACACTAAAATAGAACAAGAAAGCAAAGCTAACCAATTTGAACTTTTTAAAATGTTTTTTTATTTAACCAAAATTAATAAACCAATAATTTCTTTATATTCTATAATGTGCAATACAAACACCTCTGTTAAAATCTCTGAAAAAAATGTTTGTGTTCATTACACATTAAGGTGTTCATACTCTGCTGATTAATTAAACATTATTTTTCTATAGTGTGTCATTGTTGAAAGATCTGCCAGAAGAGAAACTTGCCAAAATCATTGACTGTCTTGAAATTGTAAGTTTTCAGCTTTTTATTAACAGCATTGTGATCTTTTAGTAATTCATTTTTTCTGACGTAAAATATAACCAGATCATTTTCATGTTTCAATGTCTTTATAGGATTATTTTGACAAAGGAGAGTACGTTATTCGTGAAGGCGAGGAAGGAAACACTTTCTTTATCATAGCTAAAGGAGAGGTATGCATTACTGCATTATGCGTTTATATATTCATCATTCATTTTCTTTTCGGCTTAGTCCCTTTATTAATCTGGGGTCGCCACAGCGGAATGAACCGCCAACTTATCCAGCATAGTCAAATTGGTGGATGCCAAAAAGTGGATGCCCTTCCAGCTGCAACCCATCACTGGGAAACATCCATACACACTTATTCACACACATACACACTACGGACAATTTAGCTTACCCAATTCACCTATAGCTCATGTCTTTGGACTTGTGGGGGAAACCGAAGCACCCAAACTAGGCTGTTGACTAGGCTGGCTTCAACTTGGCGAAAAGGCGTCGCCGTGGGAGAAACAAAATAAGCCAAAGGGCCACAGTTACCGTGCCAGGCCAATGAGGAGCCAAC
The DNA here is from genome assembly GCA_903798115.1 of Danio jaintianensis. Classification (NCBI taxonomy): domain Eukaryota; kingdom Metazoa; phylum Chordata; class Actinopteri; order Cypriniformes; family Danionidae; genus Danio; species Danio jaintianensis. The sequence continues at coordinate 158,028 of CAIGQV010000918.1, forward strand.
ATCACCATGTGCGTCGCAATCTCCAACAACGGTGCACTCACCTTCTCCTGTTTTTAGAAGACCCGCACGAAAGACTGGTGCCAGAGGCAGAAAGGGGACAGGTGGGAGACCACTTGCCAATATATGTTATCACATGGGACAATGTGGCATTCCATTCCTGTGCAGTCACAGCCTGGTTTGACGCCCATCCAAGGATGATGTCTCATTTCCTTGCCCCTTACTCCCCTTTCCTCAACCCCATTTAGAAACCCCCTTTTCTCAGCCTGGAGATGGAAGGTTTTTGACCATCGTCCACATGACCAAATGGCCCTCCTGGATGCAATGGATGCTGCATGCCAAGACATCACAGCTGAACACTGCCAGGGGTGGATAAGGCATGCCAAAAGATTCTTCCCACGATGCCTTGCCAGAGAAGATATCAGGTGAGATGTGGATGAGAACATGTGGCCAAATGCAGAATAGAAGATGAAATGAAATGGTGTCAGTTCAGTTTTTAGAGTTTAAGTTCAGTTCAGTGTGGTTTAATTTTCACTGCTGAGAGTCCAAACACTGAAGAGCAAATCCATCGATGCGCAGCTCTACAAGTCCCGAACCATGCAAGCCAGTGGCGACAGCGGCGAGGAACGAACTTCACCAATTTGCGAAAGTGAAGAAAAAAAAACCTCGAGAGAAACCAGGCTCAGTTGGGCACGACCATTTCTCCTATGGCCAAACGTCATGTGCAGAGCTGCAGTCCAGGCGCCGGAGGCTGGAGAACGCTGGACGTCAGCGAAGACTCGTCTGTCACTGGGGTCTCACAGGAATCAGTCTCATGCTCTCCACTCCTTCTTGACCACCACAGCAGCTGCTCAGGATACGGCCTGGATTATGGAAACCTTGGGATCATCTCTTCACAGGTCTTGGATTGCATTAGTGGCGCTGCATAGTCTCTGGGGGCCTCGGGATGAGTATCCCCAGGTGGAAATAGAGAATAAAGAGAATAATTAGCGTAGTTGCTGTTCATAGTGTATATAAACGAGATGCAAAAACCCGCGTGGAGCACATTCATGCATCATACCGTTATGCGATGCGTTGAGTGTATGCTTTACTAAAAAGATAGGTTTTTAATCTAGTTTTGAACTGAGAGAGTGTGTCTGAGCCTCGGACATTATCAGGAAGGTTATTCCAGAGTTTAGGAGCCATAAATGAGAAGGCTCGACCACCTTTACTCGACTTTGCTATTCTAGGTACTACCAGCAGCCCTGAGTTTTGAGACCTTAAAGAGTGGGTTGGATTGTAGCGAGACAGAAGGTTGGTTAGATAAACAGGAGCTAGATTATTTAAAGCTTTATAGGTAAGAAGCAATATTTTATAATCAATACGGAACTTAACAGGTAGCCAGTGTAAGGAGGATAAAATTGGGGTGATATGATCATATTTTCTAGACCTGGTAAGAACTCTGGCAGCTGCATTTTGTACTAGCTGAAGTTTATTAATAGAGGATGCTGGGCAACCAGCGAACAGAGCATTACAGCAATCCAGCCTAGAAGTCATGAAAGCATGAACTAGCTTTTCTGCATCTGAGATGGATATCATACTTCGTAGCTTAGCAATATTTCTCAGATGAAAGAAGGCAGTTTTTGTGACATGGAAGATATGATTTTCAAAAGTTAAATTGCTGTTTAGTAAAACACCCAGATCTTTTACAGTAGAGCTAATGCTAACTTTGTGTCTCTTTAATTGCAGGTCGAGTTGTGAGATCTGCTGTGTACGGGATTTAGGCCCAATAAGTAATAATTCTGTTTTGTCTGAATTTAAGAGAAGGAAATTGTTGGTCATCCAGTCTTTAACATCTTTAATACATTCAGTAAGCTTAGACAGTTCAGACGTCTCATCAGGTTTTGTTGAAATATATAATTGAGTATCATCTGCATAGCAGTGAAAGCTGATCCCGTGTCTTCTTATAATGTCTCCCAGGGGTAGCATGTATATTGTGAACAGCAAAGGGCCTAAAACTGATAAACTGATAAAACTGATATTGTGGTCGATGGTGTCAAATGCAGCAGTGAGATCAAGTAAAACTAATAACGGTCAATAAATTTTCACTTTTTTAAAGTTTTATTTCACACTTTACCTAGCATGTAGGGCTGCAGGTCTTCTAAAAGCTCATGTCTTTCATGTTTATTGTTAAAACCATACACATTAAGAACATTAAAATCCTGTTTTATAAAGGTCAGATGTACTAGAAGTGCCCGCCCATCCCTCACCACTGTGCTGCCCTTCACCAAGATGTTTGTATTTTTTATTAAAATAGCAACACCATCATTTTTGATAAAATTGGACCCACTCAAAAAAGGAAATCCCTGGGGTCCAAAGCTCCTCCCACTTCCTATAGCTTGTTAAAAAAGGCAGAGAACACTCTTGCAATAAAAACACATCTGAGTTAATACTTTGTAAAAAGGATAAAATGCTCTGTGCTCGTACTGTGGCCCTCACACTTCTCACATTGATGGTCGAGATTGTGAGGGCCATGAGCAGTATGGTAAAATAATGCATGAGCTTTTTTAAAAAGAAGACATTAAAACCAATTAAAAACACTTAAGAAAAACAAAAACAACTTAAAAAATCACATTTTATCTTGTAGCACTTGTTTTTCCTTTTCCCCATGGTGGCTGGGGTCCGGATGGCAAGTGCTCAACACTTCAGAAGCCACAGAGGAGCCCTCTTGTGGCTCTTTTGGTGTTGATGTTCTCAGCTTAAGCTGCAAAAAGGAGACGTCATTAGGAGAATCTGAGGGCCACAAGCATGCCAGATCTTACGGTGAGGAACTATCTGGCCGCTGTGCAAACCTCAGTTTTTTTTCTCCTCTGTATCAAACAGGGGAGATCTCGCAGTTCTTTTCTGCAACTGAGCACATGGGTGTGAGCATTGTGTTTCACCCCCACTAGATGAGGTACTCACCTCAGAGACGGTGAGGAGGGAGGAAGCAGTTTCGCTACTTTCATTTCCCTCAACATTTTCAACCTTTCTTGCTTCCATTTGCTGGGGAGGAGCTTCCTCCCTCTGTTCAGTTAAAAGAATTGACTCTGCCCCTATGGCCGCCCCACTTTCCTCCTCTCTGGTCCCTGGGTCTGGTTGGGACAAAGGATTTCCCGCCAAAATTACAGGGACCGCCCCTCTCCTTTGTTCCACTGTTTCATTTGGGGCGGCAATTTTGTTGGTTTTTAACTTGTTGGCAAAGGATTTAGGGCAATCTCTGTAGAGATGGGATGAATCACCACAGAGATTGCACTTTCTGCCATTTGTGCACTCTTCAAAAGTGTGCCCAATTTCTTTACACTTGCCACACACTATTTCCTGGCACCGGACCCACCATTCCCCCAAGAGAGAGTTGGACGAGCGTGCCTCACATTTCACACTTGGATCCAGAGAGCCTAACCTTGCCACAGCTTTTGGGACCCACCATTCCCCCAAGTGAGAGTTGGACGAGCGTGCCTCACATTTCACACTTGGTTCCAGAGAGCCTAACCTTGGCACAGCTTTCGTTTGAAATAAAACTTGGTTAGCAGCTAAGAGTAAATCGTTGGTTATTTTCACTAATGCAGTTTCTGTACTGTGATGAGGCCTAAAACCTGACTGAAACACTTCAAAAACATTGTTCAGTTGCAGAAAGGAGCATAATTGGGCAGAAACAACTTTTTCTAGTATTT
>CAIGQV010000918.1:166716-195779 GCA_903798115.1 Danio jaintianensis
GTAAATATTTCCCAAATGATGTTTAACAGAGCAAGGAAATTTTCACAGTATGTCTGATAATATCTTTTTTTCTGGAGAAATTCTTATTTGTTTTATTTCGGCTAGAATAAAAGTTTTTAATAAAAAAACAAAAACATTTTAAGGTCAAAATTATTAGCCCGTTTAAGCTATATATTTTTTTTCGATAGTCTACAGAACAAACCACCTTTATACAATAACTTGCCTAATTACCCTATCCTGCCTAGTTAACCTAATTAACCTATTTAAGCCTTTAAATGTCACTTTAAGCTGTGTAGAAGTGTCTTGAAAAATATGTAGTAAAATATTATTTACTGTCATCATGGCAAAGATAAAAGAAATCAGTTATTAGAAATAAGTTATTAAAACCTATTTAAACAAATTTTTATGTTTAGGGGAATAAATTGGCATATATATATATATATATATATAATATATATATATATAGTTTTTATATATTTTGGTTGCATCTTTTGTGTTCATCATTTAAAAACATAACTTGCCAGTTTTGGAAATATTGTTTTTAATTTATTGCATCAGTGTGTAAGACTATGTTGTAGTGTGTGTGTGCGTTTTTGAGGCCTTGAGAGAATGGTTTTCAGTGTAGAGCTTCATTTTGACCTGAAAATAGGATGTTTGGGGAATTGGGTGAAACATGATGGATTTGTGTTTACTGTTTTGAGAATATGAGGCATAGTTTCAAGAAATGTGTTTAAGCAATCGAGAAAAACTGTAATTAAATTCAAATACTTTAAAAGTAATTACACTGGACCATCATTTATTTTAACTATTTTGTATTAAATAGTACAAAGTACATTTAAGTTAAGGTCATCGGATATAAAGCATGATCTACAGTTGTGATTGTAGTCAATTTAATGAGTCAGATGCACAGGAAGTGAAACAAAGTAAGTTTTTGATGTTCATTTGTATTATTTTTATTTTTTGTCCACAGGTGTCTGTAACACAGACTACAGAGGGGTTTTCTGAACCACGTGAGATTAAGACTCTTGGAGTGGGTGATTACTTTGGGGAAAAGGCTCTCATTAGGTTTGGAGAAGTGCTTTTTACGATCAACCAACAATGAATTATTTTATGATTGTGAACTTGTGGAAAAAAGATTCATTATATCTCTCTACAATATGCACACATTGTTTACTGTGAATGTGGGAAGTGGAATGTTTGTCATCTGAAAAGATGTTCAGATTTTATTGTGCCATTGTGAAGAAAAACTGCATAAGCTACCTGTAATATTTTCCAAATTGTAACAATAATGGAAATTCATTTAAAGCTTGGGTGGTCTCAGTGGGGAAAAGCAAACAGTGATGTTTTCAGGATACTTATATATATATCTGCAAAGTGACACAACATCATTACATATTTCTTATAATTCCATTTCAGTGAGGATGTCCGCTCGGCTAATATCATTGCAAAGGAAAATGACACACAGTGCTTGGTGGTGGACAGAGAGTAAGTAATGTTTCCACACTAACAACTAGGGTTGTCGCCGTGCCATAATTTTAGTTGTTAATAACAAGTTTGATACCACAGAATAAAATAAGTATTGTTTGAAAAATATATATAAATGAATGTAAATATAATATAGTTAATAATAATAGTTAAATACAACTTGTTTCAGGTTTTTAAATTAATCATTAAATGTAAAAATAGTGTTAAAATAGAAGAAAGAAAATGACGAAGAACAAAACACATAATAACAGTTTGTAGTAGCAACATAATAAAACTAGACTTGACACAACACGACCATTTAGCAACACATCAGAGTGTCAAAACTTTGTACGATTCTAAATCAGATTAAAAACCAACAACATACACTATGATTTTCTTGAAAACAGTGTTCAGTCAGGAACTTCTAGTAAATTTCACAAATAAGACAATTAACAAATTTAATTAAAACTGAGATTTGGAAGTAGAAAATGTTATTATCTTGTAAAACGTATTTCAGTTATATTAGATTATTTACTTACTGCCACTGTCTCATTGGATTTTCAACAGTAACTTCAATCAGATGGTTGGAACCTACGAGGAGCTGCAAGCGTATTTGAGGGAGTATGTGGAGCAGCTTTCTCTGAGTGATGAGAGAAGGAATGCAGTGTAAGAACACTTCACAGATACACATAGCTAAACTAACACACATCTGTGCCATTCCTGTATGTGACAGTCACATAATCATGTCCCCCCAGGCCTCAGTCGCCCCTTTATGAATGCTCTCCAGAGGCAGCAGAGCTCAGGAGGCTGAAAGAGAAGGCAACTGCTTTGTCCAGTACCTCCTTTCTGAAGGAACTGCAAGTTGTGGCCACTTTAGGCATGGGAGGCTTTGGACGCGTAGAGCTGGTTAGATTTCTTTTAAATATTTGTATATGTTATGCATGGATACGTTTGGTACGTTATAAGTATATTTTGTATCCAACCAGTCCTCCGAATATGACCACATAGATTGTCTGTCACTTTTCAGAAACACGACACATGGGAGCATTCTTATTTATTTTTTTTTTTTTTACTGAAATAGTGCCCATAGCACAAGAAAGACATAATGCAATGTGCTCTTTCATCATTTGTGTAGTTTGGTCAGTCCCTCCAGGATTTTTCTGAAAAGGAAATTATTGTAAATTTAGTCGAAATTTTTGAAGCATATCTTTTTATTGTTTTGCTGTGAAAATATGCACAAATTTACACAAGTTAGTTCATTATTCATATTTTGATCTCATTTATATAATGGTTTTTGAACCACAAACACAAAACAAATCAAAAAAGAAACGTTGAACAAAAACAGAACTGATGAGGTTGTAAGGCAAGACCTCGACATAACTGGTATGTAAAAACTAGTCCATATTGTCTCAATATACTGACAAAAGGATTTGTAAAGTGCCTCTATTATGCTTTTTTCAGATATTACCTCTAATGTAGTGTGTAATGTAATCTTTGTATCCCGTATTTTGCGTTCTGACGAGCTCTAAAGTTATGACTTTGCAGCATCTCACATTTTCAAAATAAGAGTCCCACATATGTGGTAAGTTTAATATAAACTTTGATAAAAATAAGGGAGGAAAATTATCATTGTTATAGTCTCCAAACACAGCCTGTGGCATGCATATTAATGATCCTGTGTGCAGCAAATCTGTGTTTTGACTGCTGCTTATCAGGTTCAGATGACATAGAACATGACCTAAAATACATGCAAATCTTGAGGGCATTCCCCGTTATTAACGCAACAGTCTGTTTTGTGTTCTGATTGGCCTGTTGTAGACCAGGGATTTAAACTTGAGGAATTTACATGAGAATGAGGAAACAATGATGTTGTACTGAACCATTATTATTCGACTATGCCTAGGTATATCCAGATTTTCTTTATAGGGCTCCTTTAAATGAAAGAATATAAGCCTGAAACATGTCATTTGGAAGAGTTTGGTTTGTGTTGATTATTCCTTGATATGTCTAGAAGTCATTGTTTTCTCCACACACCCCATAAATTGGAGACCAGGGGGCTGTTGCACAAAGCTAGTTGAACAAAGTCTGGGTTGCAGAGTAGGATTCGGGTTGATAAACCCAAAGAAATGTAAGCTGGTTAAGATCAGGGTAGGTTGTTTCACAACTCTTTATATAAATGTTCTCTGTCAAATTGGGGTTTAACCCAGTTTATTGATTAACTCTGGAGCACATACATATGAAAATGTGACGCGTGTAGTAAACAGCCCTTGCGAGTCAGCACATGTCAGAGAAATTCACTTCTCTGTTGAAAATTAATAAATATCATTATCAGAATTATAAAGAATTTAAACATATACACAAGGCAGAAATAAACACTGCTGCCTAACATTTTAAGAAGGCAATTTAAAGAAATTATTATTATACCAATGCAAATCAATCATTTATTTTAATAACAGTTTCAGAAACAGCTCATAAGACAGTGGTTATAAAGCTAAAGCTAATTTATATGTTAATATTTAAAAGTAAATGTTAATTCAAAGGCATTAGTAATATTGACAATTTGAAAGTATTTGAATAAGGTAATTAAATATAATTCATATATCGTAAGCAAATTATGTTATGTAAACAAAACTGTTTTGACAAAAAAGCTTTTAGTGTATTTTTTTTTATTGACTGGAAGTGGCTTTATTGCACCAGAAATAAAGCCACTTTACTAACAGCCGATTGATCCAGTTTATGTTTGCAATCTCTAACCCAAAATAAAATCTGTTAATAAAACCAACTCGCCTTCCTGAGCATGAAAACTCAGAGTTTGCTCAAACTCACCACAAACTTACCTCGGTAAAACCCCAAACTGGCTTTGTGCAACAGGCCTTTCTGAACAATGAGAGCAAAGTACTCTCTCAAAAAGGAGAGTATAGAGAGACCAAATCTTTGAATGTGCCATTTCTGGCTCTGTAAGAAAAGGTTATGCTGTAGTGTATTTTAAAGTGTAATGTATTTTAAGTGTGAAAATGAATGTGTTTTATGACCTTGAATGAATGTAAATCTTGAGGAGACCTCCAAAGCAACCTTTAAAATGGCATAACAAGGGGCTGTAAATGGCAATGATCACATAGGTATGTTTCATATTGTTTAGTGCATGCTTTTTGTGTTTTAGGTCAAGCTTAAAGATTCAGAAGACACAGCATTTGCCTTAAAGTGCATTAAGAAAAAGCATATTGTGGACACCAGGCAGCAGGAGCACATCTATTCGGAGAAGATCATTCTTCAACAGACCAATTCAAACTTTATTGTAAGGTCAGTCATAACTTTCCTGCCCCATATATTTTTAAATAAAACAACATGTTTTTGTATCAAATGTGCTAAAGGTGTTTGATCAGGGTGGGCTCGAGAACAACACATATATTTCCCTTGAAGGCCTGTAACTAATTAGTTAATCAATATTATGTACTAAATGGATTGCTTGCTGCTTGACCACAGGGCTGCTGGGAGAAACTGTAGGTTAACAGACTGGTATTAAACATTTCTGTGAGTTAATTAAGGTCTGATGAATGAATCTGTTCCTTGATTAAACTGGTTTATTAGATAAAGTTGTGTCAATTATGATAAGACTTTCCGGTGTTTTGGAAGCTGGCAACTTTGTACCCACAGTGACAATACCTAATGTAAATATCAGTCTTTACAGATCTCCATATTAGCTGTACATAAAAATGACTGAATACAAATGAATAAACAAACAGATTTATGTATTCACTCAAACAATATAGCTGTGAAGTTCACATACAATTTCAGAAATATATTATACGAAAGAAAGGTGAAAGCTTCATAAAATCAAAGACAGAACTAAATTAAGGGCATTACTTTGCAGGCAGATGAAAACGTAATTAGAAACAGTTGTGCACTCAGTACTCAGTTACTATGAGAACAACAACAGGGAACACAAACAAGAATGACCTAGGATGATAGAAAGTAGAAGTCTGAAAAAAGAACATAACTTTGACACTAATTGATATTTATAAATTAAGATGTATTTTGATGTGGTTTAATTTGACCCTTCCCAAGGACTTTGACAGGCAATCATGGCACTTTGATTGACTACCAATCATGGCACAGATACCATGTGCTCCCACTGCTATCTGCCATTTTGTTTGAAAAAATATAATAATATATATATATATAGTGGTTAACATTGTTTAATCTCATGTGCTAACATGGGACTTGCAATGCAAACAAAACAGACTCAGAGAGGTTGAGGAATATACAAAATATGTGTCAAATTTCATGTCATAAAAATCCATTTCAACAACAGAAAGCTGCCCCATGTTTGTTTTCTCTATTTTACAAAAGCACAATGGGTCTGTTTCACTAATAAGTGCTATTATTATTTGTTTTTATACACACATTTTTCACTAAATATCTTCCCCTTTATGCACACAGTATGTAGATTACAGGCTTCTACTATAAGCTGTACATAAACATGCAGTATATCTGTGCATGCAGTATAACCATGCTGCTCAAGATATAAAGCAGATTTTCTCTAGCACTGAATGTGATGTAATATTTAAGATGAAGTGTAATATAATGTATAATGCAGAATATATTTATAATAAAAAAGTCAAGTATATAAGGTATATAATAATTAAATCATAGTTTTAAAAAATGCAATAAGATCAATAATATGCAATTTACAGAGTTTTAAAAACTTTTATTTAATTGACAAAAGTAAAACAATTAAACATATTTTCTGTGTTTTGGGTGAGCAAATTAATTGTATTTTGGAAATATAAACACATTTTTGTTTTGATGCCTGCAACACACTCCAAAAATGTTGGGACAGAGGCAAAATAAACGTGAAAAGTTCATAGAATATCAAATGAAAATGTTTTGAAGCAGTCCACAATAAGCAGGTAAACCGAGGATACATGAGGGCTTCATGGTTTGGTATAAAATGAGCATCTCAGTCTTTGCAAGTGAAGCAGGATCATGACTTTTTGTGTTAGAATCCATGTGAGTATTGTCAAACATATCAAAAATCATATGTTTCGATGCAATATTACAACCAATGTATGTCTTCCACCAACTACCATATTTAATATTGTGAAGGAAATCCAGAGAAATCTCAAACTGTGTAGAGCAAGACAGGAACCCTCAGCTCAAGTTTTGAGCCTCATATTGCACTGCATGAAAAACAGTCATGTTGTGCTGTTTAATTAAGCTACATGAGCTCAGGAGAACTTCAGAAAAACTATTGCAACTGAACCCAGTCTGCTGCTGCATTAAGAAATGCCACTTGAATGTTTGTTAATGGTGAAAGCTGTCACCATCAGTTCTGATCAGTAATGATGCTGCTTGTTCTCCAGGCCAGAGCTTATCTCAGATCATCAAGAACACAGTGGACTAAAAAAAGAGGCTTTCGACTTGTTTCTGGGAACAATCAATATTGACATCCCAGTATCAAAGTTCAAAGAGACCACCCATAATTTCATTAGCGACAGATGCAAAGGTAAACGTGTGTCATGCTTTGGGGAACAGCAGAGTAAATGGCATGAGTGTGAGAAATGTGTGCACAAGAACCATTGACATGAAGGCATATATTGGGAGAATACAGACACTTATAGTGGCATCATAATAATGTACAGTATTTCATGATAAGTCAATGGTTATTAGATCAAGTCTCATTCTCCATATGCTACAACTGAGTGGTTTTGTATAGACAGAATGAATGTGCTTGACTGGCCTTCCTGCAGTCCAGATATGTCTCCTATTTAAAATGTATGGCTCATCATGAAAAGGAGAATAATGGTGATCACTGACTGCTGAGCATCTGAAGCATCTGAAGTTTTGTATTATGTCAGATTGGCCAAAACTATGTCTTGTAAAACTATGTATCAGTTTGTAACAGATGGTATCATTAATTTTCAGATGATTAAACATTGTATTAAAAGGAAAGTTGATGTGAAACTGTTAAACATGTCTCTGTCGCAACTTTTTTGGAGTGTGTTGCAGCCATCAAAGTTAAAATTTGTTAACGTTTCCAGAATACAGTTATTTTACTCACTAAAAACTCAATTACATAAAAGTTAAAGGAAAATTGAATTTTCTTGATCTTATTGCATTTAAAAAAAAATGTCTCAATTTTCGGGTTGTAAATTATACATAATCTGTTGTTGCATATTGTAAGCCGGGGGGCGCGGTGGTGCAGTGGGTAGCGCTGTCGCCTCACAGCAAGAAAGTCGCAGGTTCGAGCCTCGGCTGGGTCAGTTGGCATTTCTGTGTGGAGTTTGCATGTTTTCTCCATGTTCGTGTGGGTTTCCTCCAGGTGCTCCGGTTTCCCTCACAAGTCCAAAGACATGCGCTATAGGTGAATTGGGTAAGCTAAATTGTCCGTAGTGTATGTGTGTGAATGGGAGTGTATGGGTGTTTCCCAGTGATGGGTTGCGGCTGGAAGGGCATCCGCTGCGTAAAACATATGCTGGATAAGTTGGCGGTTCATTCCGCTGTAGCGACCCCAGATTAATAAAGGGACTAAGCAGAAAAGAAAATGAATAAATGAATGCATATTATAAGTTGAAATATAGGGTGGCACGGTGGCTCAGTGGTTAAAATTGTCGTCTCACAGCAAGAAGGTCGCTGGTTTGAGTCCTGGCTGGACCAGTTGGCGTTTCTGTGTGGAGTTTGCATGTTCTCTCCGTGTTTGCGTGGGTTTCTTCGGTTTACCCTACAGTTCCAAGACATGCGCTCTAAGTGAACTGGATGAACTAAATTGGCCATAGTGTATGTGTGTGTAAATGTAAGAGTGTGTGGGTGTTTCCCAGTACTGGGTTGTGGCTGAAAGGGCATTCGCTGTGTAAAACATATGCCAGAATAGTTGGTGAAGTTTAAATATAACTAGCTGAAGTTTAAATATAACTAGTTAACACTGATTAGAGTATTTACTGCAAAGAGAAAATTTATAACAAATTTCAGGATGACATTTTCCAGAATCATGATTTATTTCTGAAATCATTGTTGTGTTCTGTTCCTCCTCTTTCAATCAGCAGCCGAGTCAGAGGGTCTTGATTTCAAAAGATGGATTTATTATCAGACAATAAAAACGAGAGGCTAACAGACAAACGACAGTCTCTCCATGAACCTCTGCCTCTCTTTGTCCATTGTCTTGCTTTTATACACACAGTTTCACAGTTTCTTCTCGTGTTTGTGCTCTGCATACTTTTCACACATATATGGTCCTGTGACATTTACCTGTGATATTCTTGTCTCTTCGCCCATCTGGCTTCGGTTTAGGTTTACATTCATGTGTTGCCTTTGCTAACTTCTGCTATTATGGTTATACGTTCACTTCACACTTACTATACACATATGCATACATGTGATTATAAAGATTTACATGTTCATTGCACACTTTTAGGGTGCTTTCACACTTGGTTCAGTTGCCTGGACCGTACCCAAGTGCGATTGTCCCTCCTTGCCACCTTCTCGGTTGGTTCGTGTTCACACTGTCTTTTTTCCTTCTGAACCCCGGTACGCTTGCATCATCGAGCTGCTGTTTTGTTTACGGCTGTTGCTAGGTGACAGTCACGAATGCAAAGCGCCAAAATGAAGAGATGTCCGCACATCGCGGTCATTCTGCTTTTGCTGAATCTTTTGGTTTTGGACATACAGAAAGCGACTCGCGCCTATCTGCCACAAAAATATTATAAACGTTCAGAACATCACACAGTGTCTGCAGAAGTTGTTTTTCTAGGAGACAAGCAGACATTATCACTGTGTTTGCCCTGGCTCAGTCCCGCTTGTCACCAAGGTACAGTACGTGACACACAGACACACACACACACGAATGAACGTTATGAAAACGATAGTTTGTTGTACAGTTGAGGGTTCACTTCCGTTATTTGGTACGATTGCATTCATACTAGAAGTGAACCGGACCAGAGTTCGCGTGAACCGTACCCCAGACAGCACTTTTGGTCCGCACCCGGGTTCGTATGACGTCAGAGTACGGTACGTTTAGCTAGTGTGAACATATCTACTGAACTCGTGTGCGCACCCACGAACCATACCCGAGTCTGCCTGAAAGAGGTGGTCTGGCGTACGGTTCACGCGAACTCTGGTCCGGTTCACTTCTAGTATGAATGCAATTTTACCAAATAACGGAAGTGAACCGCCAACTGTACAACAAACTATCGTTTTCATAATGTTCATTCGTGTGTGTGTGTGTGTGTGTCTGTGTATCACGTACTGTACCTTGCTAACAAGCGGGACTGAGCCAGGGCAAACACAGTGATAATGTCTGTTTCTCTCCTCCAAAAACAGCTTCTGCAGACAGTAGCTATGTTTCCATCCAAAAATGCGAAATAACTTTATGCGCAAAACTGGAATATCGCATAAAAGATATGCGAATAAAGCAGCGTTTCCATCCAACGAGTCAAAGAGAACAAAATCGTCACTTCCTGATTAAATGGCGCCAAATATCAACAGTAAAAACGGAATTTGCTGAGGTAGGACAAGCTGCGTGAATCTTTTCTTCATTTAATAAATGACTTGCGCCTCAGAAGGCAATGCTGACACACAATGAACGCGTAGTGGCGTTTGAAGGCGTGAGACGCGGAGCACAGACGCACTTAACAATTCTGAAGGTCATTAATAATATAATAACACTAATACTGAAAGAAGTAGAATGACCAAAACAACATTTCAGATGCTTTACAATGTGCTCAGCCTGCTGGTTTGTCCATTTACAAACATTTTTATCATCACATGATCTCTTATAACCAAATCACATGACCTTTTTTTAATGCGCATACTGGAATTTGTTCGGTAAAAGTGTTTCCATCGCAGTTTATGCGCATCTTTTCTTATCGAATAAAAAGTTTATCCTACTCAGTTATGCGCATACATTTTTTATGCGCATTTCCAAAATTTATGCGCATCTTAGCGTTTCCATCAACCGATGTTTTATGCGCATATCCAAAATGCGCATAAAAATAGGTTGATGGAAACGTACCTACTGTGTGATGTTCTGAACGTTAATATAATTTTTGCCGCAGATAGACACGAGTCGCTTTCTGTATGTCCAAAACCAAAAGATTCCGTAAAAGCAGAATGACCGCGATGTGCGGACGTCTCTTCATTTTGGCGCTTTGCTTTCGTGACTGTCACCTAGCAACTGATGTCTTAACTAGAATCACACCATGGGGGATCATTTATAAAATGTTGCAATGAAATAATTGTAAATTTGTTAAGATCCTTTTGCAAAAGTGCAATTTATAAATAGCAAATTATCTTGAAATTGTGCGCAGCTGACTGCTCTCAGATTCCCGCCTTGCAAATGCACCTAATTAATATTATTACCATATAAAAGAGCACACATCAATATTTAGTATCGCTATGCTTGAGAATTATGAGCAAAAAAAAAATGGCTTTTCCCAGTCTGAGGGCCTGTCCACACCAACACGGGTATTTTCAAAATGCACTTTTTTTCTACACAGTTTCGCTCTTTGTCCACACAAAAATGGAGTATCGGGGTGACTAAAATCAAAATTTTCTGAAAACTCCAACCAGGGTGAAGATTTTCTGAAACTCCAGATAGCTCATGTGGATACTACAACCAGAGCTTTCATAATCATGCACTTTGTTTTTTCTTTCTGATTGGCCAACATGGTTGGGTTCACACCTGTCACAATCACCAGCTATCTAATCCCTACAGATTGTTGGAAAACATTTATTGTCACCCAAACTACACGCCACTGAAATTAACTACACATCCCATCATGCACCTCACACACAGCAGTTCCACATCTTGCTTGATTACACACACACAGCTGGAAACTCATCATGGACTGATTACCTGGACTAAATATTCACCTCTCATACACACACACTAGCTATGTTTCCATCCACCTATTTTTATGCGCATTTTGGAGATGCGCATAAAAAATCGGTTGATGGAAACGCCAAGATGCGCATAAATTTTAAAAATGCGCATAAAAATCATATGCGCATAACTGAGTAGGATAAACTTTTTATTCGATAAGAGAAGATGCGCATAAACTGCGATGGAAACACTTTTACCGAACAAATTCCAGTATGCGCATTAAAAAGGTCATGTGATTTTGTTATAGGAGATCATGTGATGATAAAAATGTGGGACAAACCAGCAGGCTGACCACATTGTAAAACATCTGAAATGTTGTTTTGGTCATTCTAAAACGCTGTAATCGTTTCAGTATTAGTGTTATTATATTATTAATGACCTCCAGAATCAAGAGCGTCTGTGCTCCGCGTCTTACGCCTTTAAACGCCACTGCGCGTCAGGATTGCCTTCTGAGGCGCAAGTCATTTATTAAATGAAGTAAAGCTTCACTCAGCTTCTCCTACCACAGCAAATTCCGTTTTTACTGTTGATATTTGGCGCCAGATAATCAGGAAGTGACGATTTTGTTTACTTTGACTCGTTGGATGGAAACGCTGCTTTATTCGCACGTCTTTTATGCGATATTCCAGTTTTGCGCATAAAGTTAATTCGCATTTTTGGATGGAAACATAGCTATTGATGAGTCTTGTTTGTTGTAACACTACAAAGCGTTTCCTTGTCTTGTCTTGTCTTGCACGTGCCGTGTTTCCTGACCCTTGCCTTGTGTATTGTTTTCGCTGTTTGTCACCTGTACCGATCTTTTTGCCTGTGACCCAGACTACTCTTTTGGATTGCCCTTAAACTTACTGCTATCTAATAAAGACGCTGCATTTTTGGATCCTCAACTCCGTTGCCAGTATTGTTCTGTTACAGATGACTCAGCCACAGCATGGATCCAGCAGAGCAAATCTGTCAGCTCAACCAAGAAGCAAACACCCTTGAGGACCACATTAGTAAGTTTTTGGACATTACAAATGAATCAGACCCCCCAGAAATTTTCTTAATTCATGTTTTCTATCATGGACTAAACGAGCCATTTAAAACCCTGCTTGTAAATTTTGGTCCTCGAGGGTCTCTTGAAGAAGTTCTGGAAGTAACCCTGCAAATCAGTGGGTCTCCCTTCAATGTTGGCAAGATGGAGGAGGAAAGCCCTAAACATTTTTTGGGTGGGGGCGGGGACAATCAACAACAGACCCGCTGGCTGTGGGGCTGGCCACTTACAAAATGGCCGCTTGCATTTCATCGCTGCCAGAGACTTTGTCGCCGCCAGAGCTTCCAGAGCCTTTGTCACTGCCAGAGCCTTCATCACTGCCAGAGCTGCCAGAGCCGCCGACACTGATGCCAGGGCTGCCTGAGCCGTCTATGCCGTCACCAGAGCCATTGACACCACCAGATCCTGTTGAATCCCATGAATGGCGGGCGCCAGATCCTCATGAATACCTCGAATGGCAGGGGCCAGATCCCTCTGAATCCACTGAATGGTGGGCTCTAGATTCCCCTGAATTACCCGAATGGCGAGCATCAGATCTCTCTGAATTCCCCGCATGGGGGGCACTAGAGCCGCCAGATGTGTCCCACAAATGGCCGCCAGAGCCGTGTGACTTCCCAGTGCCACCAGAGCCATGTGACTACCCAGTGCCGCCAGAGCTGTGTGACCCTCCAGTGCCACCAGAGCTGTCTGAACCACCACTATCTCCTGAACCAAAGCCTCCTTACCCACTGGGGTTATCTGAACCGCCAGTGCCTCCTGACCCAGAGCCTTCTAACCCACTGGGGTTGTCTGAATTAACAGTGCCTCCTGAACCATAGCCTCCTGACATACTGGGGTTGGCTGAACCGCCAGTGCCTCCTGACCCACTGGGGTTGTCTGAATGCCAGTGCCTCCTAAAGCAATTTTATCTCTGCCTGTTGGTTTGGCGTTCCCTTAACATGCATCACAGTGCATTTTTGCGATGTCATTTGGACAGAGATTATTATTATTTTTTTTAAACGTTTATATAAATACCCGTGTACGTCTGGACATGGCCTGAAAAATCCTGCAAGATGAGTTTCATTCATCTTATTAAAAGTGAGCCATCCCACAGTTTAATCTCACAAAATTATGTAAAAATGTAAAAAAAAAAAAAAAAAAAAAAAAAAAAAGTTATAGAAAGAAAATAATTATTAAACAAGTATGGTCACTGGTTTAAAGAAAATCCTGCATGTAATTTGGCATTTCTTTACATATACAGTTTACTAATGCTGCTCAAATATGTCATTAATATACTGACACAAAAATATATTTTGTACAAATATATCTGATGTCAATGAAAAAAATCAAAGCCTGAGCTTCAGGAGCAGATGTTTATTTATTTAGAATCTATTTTGATTCAGATTGTACTGTGGATTTTAACATATCAAGACATCGCAAATTCTCTTGTAATTAAAATAATGAAGAGCAGCATGGAACAAACTGTGTATCCAACAGAATGTGAGTAAAGCAACATTAGGCTATTAAATGATCAGTTTAATCTTGCAAATAAAATAAAATTGACTACACTGCACATTCACTGCTTTTATTAGATGTTCAAATAGCAACAGTACTATGACTTTGCCACAAGAAAAGCGCATATGCCTGCTTAGACCTTGACGTTGTGGCACTTTTAAACATTAAATAAATATGAATGTTGCTATGGATTTTAGCATACACTCACTCTAGGATCAAATAAGGACCCAGCATATACCACAACTCTTCTGCCTGCCTGCCTTGCTGATATGCTGCAATATTAGCACATTCTGTTCACAATCTCAATTTCCAAAAAGTTAAGCTGCTTTGACCTTATCTACATTGTAAAAGCACTATAGAAATAAAATATGGAATAAGGTTGATCAGGTTTGGAGCTAAACTGTGATGAAAAATGGATCTATATGACCAAAGTTGAGAACCCTTGCACTAGATACCTGTTTTTTGTCACAATGGCCCAGTGCTGTTGTGCTTTTCATCTGTACCAGAAATGGGGCTTCTGCTTTGTTGCTAGGAAACTCCTCAGGGAATTTCAAACCATGCTTATATTCCTGTCCGAGTGTGTGCTCTGGCTTATTTTATTGCCTCTCTGGCATTTGTGGATGAAGATTTGCATGCAAGTCTAGCTAAATGCTAAAGAGATAGAATGCAAGTGTATCAGGATGCCCTTGTGTGTTTCAGGTTGTTCCGGACATTTCGGGATGATAAGTATGTTTACATGCTGCTTGAGGTTTGCCTGGGAGGAGAGCTGTGGAGCGTGTTAAGGGACATGTGAGTGTAGGTTGTTTTTACATGGGTGCATATCACAGCCCACACTATCTTTGATCAACATGATATCCTGATTAAATGCACAGTTCTTACTGTTTATTGCTTAATGGTTTAACTCTTAATTGATGTAGAATACGTACGTGTGCTATATTAGGATGTCGTGATGTTTTGATTTTATTTAGGAGTTGCTTTGATGAGCCCACTGCCCGCTTCTGTACTGGATGTGTGCTGGAGGCTTTTGATTATCTCCATTGCAAAGGCATCGTGTACCGAGACCTGAAGCCAGAGAATCTTCTTCTGGATGCTGAAGGCTATGTCAAAATGGTTATTTCACTTGAACCACTAAAAACTTAGTCCATAAGTAAATAATGAGTTTCTGATCTAAATTTCTAAATTTCCAAGTTTCTAATCCAAAGTTTCTCAACCTTTTGACAATAAGGCAATAAAAGGGAGTATTCAGAGGCCTTTCCTTTCTGAGCTGATATTGCCTAACAGACTTAAGTTTAGATATGGGATAGTATTAAGAGATGTCAGTTTTTGTCATGTAGAATAAGACATTAAAGGGTTAGTTAACCCAGAATTGAAAATTCTGTTAAATACCCTCATTTCATTCCAATCCCCTGAGACCATTCATTTTGTGAACACAAATTACAATATTTAAGAATAAACCTAAGAGCTCTTTGACCCTCCAGAGACAGCAAGGATCCCAAGATATTTAAAGTCCAGAAAAGGAACCAAAAACACTGTCAAAGCATTCCATGTGACTTCATTGGTTTAACTCTACGAAGCTCCAAGAACAATTTTGTGCAGCAAAACATCTGCAAAGCCAACTTTGTTTGCTTATGTCTTCTTTTTTTATAATACCAAAAGTATAAGCGTGAGTGCTCTGTGTTTTTTTTTTTAAATACTCTGACCGTTGGAGAAGCTCATACAGGTGAGCGTTTTTAGAAAAGCTTTGGTGGATTGGCACCATTATTGGGTCCATTTAAACAGAACACATTTTTGCATCTAAAAATACAACATGCAGTGCTCATGAATGTTTTTTTTTTCCTTCACCTCCATTTTTTTTCCATTGGAATAGAAAAATGCATTCTGTGCGAATAGTCTCTCAGAGTCAGAAGCATAACATCCAAGCTTCGTATTGCCCTTAGTAAACAGAGTGAGCAGCACAACATGCGAGATTCGTATTGCCCTTTGTAAACATGCACCCTAATCTGGCTTGAAAGACATAGGTGAACAAATTTATTTTCACAGTTTTGTTTGTGCTCAAAATGTTCTAGGATCTATGATTGCAGCTGAAGCACTGAAGTCATATGGAATTAAAGGAACAATATTTTTAATTCCTTTTCTGGACTTTTCGTTGCTGTCTATGGAGGGCCAGAGAGCTCTCTGATTTCATCTCAGGGATTGGGACAACATGAGAGTGAGTAATTAATAATAGAAATTACATGTTTATGTGCACTATAACTATTAAATGTGTATTTTACACCTACTAATAAAAGTGAGAACTGTTTCCCATACTATAGTGATATAACTCTCAATATAATCTCATTACAGCATGACGTGCGGTAGACAGTCACTTCTTTAGTCATGCTTTCAGCCTAATTATTCTGTGCTTCTTTTTCTAGGCTGATTTTGGCTTTGCCAAAAAGATTGGACTAGGTAAGAAGACTTGGACATTCTGTGGCACTCCTGAGTATGTGGCTCCTGAGGTCATCATGAATAAGGGTCATGACTTTGGAGCAGACTGCTGGTCCTTGGGCATCCTCATCTTTGAACTCTTGATTGGAAGGTAATTGTGTGTTTCATCTCATCTGATTCTTCTATGAAATGTTTCCAACAAATCATGCTTAAAGTAAATTCTGGTTCAGCGAGTACTGTGATTTTTGGACTAGTCTACTATGTGCACAAGTAACTGCAAGTGTTTGAAAACAATAACCAGTTATGCAATTCCATTTGATGTTAAGGGTTTTGCAGAAACTACACTTTTCACTTTTAAAAAGCAAAGATTTCACCTTTCCTGTACCACTGCCAAAATGCTTTGAACCACATTCCACCTCCATTTTGCAAAGGGCAGGATTCACTTGACCAGAGCAGATGATCCCCTAGTGTGAGATTAGCTGTCATGGCACTTATAGCATACTCCATTATCTCAAGCTTCAGTCACTGTCACCCTAGTAACAGAATGTTGAGGATGGCTCTTCGTAATTTATGCTGTTGCAGTGTGATTAACAATCTAGACATAATCTTTATGATGTGATCCCATTAGGTTTACAGCTCTTCAAAGCTTACTGATGCACACTGCTGTGCTCATTTACTGTATAAACGTGCATTTATATGCATATTTGCTTCTTGCATTCTTGTGAAATTATTAAATTTTAATTTCACTTGCCTAATGGTTTACTTTTAGCACTTTTAATTACTTATATTTTTTGCTATGTAACTTCTGATGTTGTTTGAATTGTAACATCTCCCACACAACTGTTAGCCCTCCATTCACAGGCTCTGATCCAATCAGGATTTATACCATGGTTCTTCATGGGATAGAGAAAGTAGACATTCCCAAGAGAATCAGCAAGCGTCCAGAAGATCTCATACGGCGACTTTGCAAGTATGTTTTCTCATTCTGAGACATATTTTTCCAACTCATAGCAAATACACAAAATAAAAATCTTCTGTAAGCTTAAACAATGCATTAAACACAATAAACAAGTAAGACAGCCCATTTTTAATTTAACCGAACTTTGTTTATATTTTAAGGTACTGTATGATTTATAGATATACCCTTATCGAAAGAAGTGCACTTAGGGTTAACCCCAATCCTATCACCAACCCTAAGTCTAGCATACTTTTAAATTAAAAGTACTAATAAACAAATAAACCCCAAGGAACTGTGGTTAATAGTGCATTTATAACAGCTAAGGGGAGTTGTTAGGCATGATGCAGAGTTAAACCATTTATAAAGTGATATATCACTGGTAATTGCCAAAGCTGTTCCCCAAGGATCTGTGCTGGGGTCACTTTTATTGACCATTTATATAAGCAGTTTGGATTAAGGATATGGAGGATGTCATTTTAAATTTTATTCAGATGATAAATTCATGTATTGCAGTGCTTCCTCTGGACACCAAGCCTTGTACAAGCTTCAGTCAGCTTTCGGTGTCCTTCAATCACAGTTTCAAAATCTAAAACTTGATCTTCATGCTGAATTAACCTAGTACATTTTATGAGTGTGAGTGAGTGAGTGAGTGAAGTGAGTGAGTGTGAGTGAAGTGTAGTGTGGCCAAGTATGGTGTCCCATACTTGGAATTTGTGCTCTGCATTTAACCCATCCAAGTGCACACACACAGTTAGTGAACACACACATACCGTGAACACACACCCGGAGCAGCAATTTTATAGGCATTTTATAGGTTCAAAGATGTTTGAAAATTGTTTAATCTCTCTACAAACCTTACTGTCACAGTCGGTGTCGCACCACAGATGATCGAGACTCAGAGATTATCAAAAACACACGTATTTATTTACACAAAAAAAACAACAACAACAACACACAACACAGACACACTAGACATACACTGTTAAAAATTGTCCCGTTAAAAAACAGTAAGTAACTGGCAGCATGGTTGCCAGCAAGTTACTGTTAAATTAACAGCATCTAGCTGTTGCTCTGTAAATTAACAGTAAAATGCTGGCAGCTGCAGTATGTTGCTGTAAAAATACATGGACTACATTAATATACACAATACTCAAGTGAACTCATTTTATTCACTGAAACCGACTGCCTCAAATTGGCCAACTGCTGTATGAGTTTATGAAGTAATGTGCTATATATGCTTATAAGCATATTTATAATGATAACTTATTTTAGTTCATTCGAAAAGTTCTGTTTAACTTAAATATCTTAAATTTCACAGCAGCACAGATACATGTAAAGAACTAACACAGAGAGATTCTTACTGCATCAGCAACTAAACAGCTACTGTCTTTAAATAAAGAAACATGTAGCATAACATCAGCACTTCATTGTTCATCTTTGACTCAAACACTGGCTCTACTCTCCTCCACAAGGGTGACACACAGAAGAAATTTGCTTTAGGTTTTACAGCAAAATACAGTTTTTTCCTTAATTTTACGGTAAAGTACTGGCAGCTGGGTTGCCAGCAATTTACTGTTTTTTTACAGTCTACTTCCGTAGTTTAAATTAACATTATATTACTGTTAAAATACATTTTTACACAGTGATTTTATGTCTCACACCTTTAACCCTTTAAACCCCAGAGCAAATACCTCAGTTTTAATTAAACACTTTCAAGTGTCCACACTACCGAGTGTTCAAGAAACATGGAGCAAAGCTAAAGTAAATGAATAAATTAAATGACTAATTAAATGATAATTGAGGATTAGCGATGAACAAATGAAGAAATACAGAAGGTAAAAAACAAGAACAGAACATACAAAAAACTACAACTTCATTCACAGCTTTGTAATGAAATAACCTGAAGTGCAACAAATGATTAAATCATTAAAATGATCAGCAAATGATTAAACAGCTCCACAAACAGCATCACCAGCTACACTTATTACTAAAACATTTATTTTTGTATAACATCTACTAAAGTTCTTCTTGAGATAGAGGTTAACATTTTAAGTCACCATCATGGAGAATAGAGTTTGCTTAAGTCGGGCTCTTAACCCCGACGTTTATCACATTTATTTATTTTGGCTGCTGCAATTTTTAAGAACTTTGTTCTTTGTTGATGCAGCAAGCCAAAAAATTAAATAAGATCTTGTGAAGTTAATATTGTTTCTAGTGAGTCACCTGTTCTTATATAATATACAGTATAATATAATTCATTGCTTTTATACAATGTTTAATTTATTGTTAAACGTGACATAACATACTTGTATGAGGCATTGAATTCTGAAAGTTTTTAAAAATATTATGGACAAAAACACTCAGCTCTATGGTGTAAGTTGCACTCAAAGAGACATCAAAAATCAGCCTATGAACCTCAACAACGGTGACAAGTAACAAAATTAACTCACAAACATCACAAACTGGCTATTAACAGGCTACTGAATGTCTAACCATAAACAACAGCAGAATCAAACGCAAATAAAGAAAACTGTAAGACCATTATATTACATAATTGATTCATGCCGCAATGCATGCTGGGATTTTTGTACTTTGCCACACCCAGCATGCATTGCAGCATGAAACATTTTAATTGTTACCATTGTTGAGGTACAAGGTCTGATTCATCAGCTCTGAGTGTGTCTTTGTTATAGCTGAACTGTCTTTGTATGTTATTTCTTAACTCTGTAAAAGAATTAGGGATCTTTCCTGTTTCCACTTCTCATTAATAAAATAATATCTGCAACTAAGCATTAAAACTATTGCATGAGGCCAGTCATTCAGACCTTTAAAAAAACATTTATCAGAACAAAACTAGATTAATCTATCTATTGACTTTCCAGCTTCATTGCTATAATATAGGTGTTTCATAAACTCTGTGTTACAGCAGCTAGAGAGTCTAAATTTATGAATACTAGTGATGGGTCGTTCTTGAACGATTCGTTCATTTTGAATGAATCTTCAATGTGACTCGGGAACGACGAGTCCTCTCAGGGAGTGATTCGTTCATCCGCGCATGCGCACAGTTGTGCAGGTGGTTTCGTTCATTTTTCAAGTCTTTTGAGTCGTTCATCACGTGAAAGGCAGAAGCCAATCATATGTCATCACTCTTTACATGCTGTCCAGCCTGTCACGCGATAAACAAACGACTCAAAAACCCAAAGAAAGGTGAAGTAATTCATGCGTAGTTCCGGCTCAGACTGTGTGTGCATTGGTTAAGATTATATGTGACTGTCAGTGTGACGACAACGAACCACTCAAATTTGAAGACATGAAGGGGTGAGCTGAGAAAAGAGACAAAAATACCATCATAGACAAAAGACCAGGTAAACAATGAATGATTATTTTTTCTTAATAGCATTCTAGTTATGACTTGTTTGTAGTGTGATCCACCTTTGGGCTAGTTTTATATGTGTTTGGAAGCAACTCGTAACATATTAATGATATTTTGGCAAATTGAACGAAATGACTCGAAAAAAGATTCGTTCATCTCAATGAACGAGACTCAAAGGTCCGAGTCAGTAAAATGATCCGAACTTCCCATCACTAATGAATACAAGGGTGAAGAGCCCAATTAAACCAGCCCCTCACTCCATTACGGTGACACACTTAAAAACACCTAAATTTCTGTTGATTTTCAATAAGAATGGTATGGAAGTCAAAGCGGTCAGTAATAAGTGCATCTGCTGTTGTTTAATGATCCTCTGCTGAGACTGAAAGTGTTTTATTTTGGTTGATGTTATTTAATGCTGTAACTGAAGTCTGTTTGTGTTTATTGTTTCTCTTTCCTTCAGTGATTGTGATTATTAGGTGTTCATCAGTGTCTGAATTCACTCATTTGTGCTCATTAACTCTGTCAAGGGAACTATATTAGTGAACTAGTGTACATAATAGTGAACAAGGGCACAAAGTGTGATTTCAAACACAGACTTCAAATGTCGACTCTGAGCTCTGTAATTCACAGTTTACTGCTGTTGGTTACTTTCTCTAAAACAAAAATATTACCCAGAATGCACTGTTTTTAACAGAATATTACTGTTTTAGTGAGAAAACAGTATTTTACTGTAGAATCTGACCGTTATTTAACAGCAATTATTTACAGTGTATGACACTTACAGGGTTCTGCGATTGAATAAGTAAAATAGTATTTTTTAACTCATATTATTCAACTAAAAAAACATTTAAAAGTTAAACTTGGGTTTTATTTTAGAAACAAGTTCGGGAGTATATGGGTGTTTCCCAGCACTGAGGGTTGTACTCTCAGTACTTGATTGCGGCTGTAATTGGCGCTTCATTTCATTCTGGCAACCCCTAATAAAACAGGGAATAAGCTGAAGGAGAGTGAGTAAGTAAGTGAGTGAGTGAGTAAGTGAGTTTAGGTTTCTTTCAATGCAAGAAAGTTAGTTTCTGCTACTTTTTATCTGTACTTGATTATGGTAATGTAGTCATCAACGTGATCATTTTGCATCATCATACCTTTCCTCTTCATTGGATGCTGTTTATCATTGTGCTTTAAGATTTATAACATTGTAAACCTTTAACTCTTCATTGTACCTTATATAACAGAGTAACTTGGCCCTTTTTGTGTATTAGAAAAAAATATTGGTATTTGATCATCTATATAGCATCTTTTGAATGTTTTACACTGAAAAAATAATTCATTGGATTTACAAAATTTTTTTAAGGTAAGTGGTTGCAAACGATTTACATGGGCTGATTTTAAACAAACAAATTAAATTGAGTAATGTTCAACTTAATTTGTTTGTTTAAATTCAGCACATATAAATGATTTAAAACCACTTTCCTTAAAAAATATAGTAAATCCAATGAACAATTTTTTCAGTGGATACAACAGAAAACATTAGAGAAATATTCATTTCGTTATTAAAACTGGTATGCTCTCTGTTTATTTTGTTCAAACAGAATTGGGTAAGAAGGCATTTGTGTATGCAGCTGCGTCTAATTAGAATCTTCTTTAGTCTAAACTAAAACAGTATATGACAAATAGCCATGACAACAAATTATTTTATGTTAATTTAACCTTTTAGTTAATAAATTAAATACATTTTAATAAATTAATCAGTTAATCTATTAATCTAAGTTAATATTTGTTTTTAAATAATATAAAGCTTAACTTAATATTTTTAGTCCGTTTGATTGTAAGTTGAGATGATCAGAAAAGTTGATTTGATTCAACTGAGAAAATGAAGGCAGCAAGATTTATTTTTTACAGTGTCAATAATAATGACAAAATGTGTTGTCTTGATCATTTTAAAACATCATTTTATGGGTTCCTAATGGTTATAAGTGTGTGTCCACCGAAACTTTTTTTTTTGCACTGCAGAAATGCGAGCAATTTTTTAAAAATGCTCAGCTGCAAGCACTGTCGGAGCTTTTAAAAAACGCAGAGCACTAAAAATGATGAGCGCTAAGAATAAAACTCATGCTCCGCACCTCGCTAAGCTGCCGGTGCTTTAAAAATTGCCTCTTCCATTGACAACAACAAAAAAAAAAATAACAGCTCTCGCGTAAAACGTTTTAGTGGACACACGCACCCTATTATAGAGGTCTGCATATCTGGGACCCGACCAGATTTCTTGCAGTGCGGGAATAAATTTCTGAATAAAACGCGGTAGTGGTCAGTAACTCTGGTGTAATTTGAACAGGAGCGGGCTGGCTAACAATATAAGTCCCGTGCAGACCTCTGTCTTGCAAATCTTATGACTGACTGACACCCTTGTTTTTTATTTCAGATAGTCTTTTCTGGTTAAATAACAGTTAAGTAAAAACAATAGTAAAAAATACAGTTTTAAAATACAATATATAAATGAGCAATAACACACGAGTAGCAGTGCGATGTGGCTTTATATCGGCACTGGTGGGAGGCATGCGTTGTCCTTAGTGTCCCACCAGTGACAATATACAGCCACATCGCACTGCTACGAGTGTGATATTGCGTTTATACAACAGCTGGACGGCATAATCGTGTATATAAAAAAGAAAATCAAACATGGAGAGTCTAAAAACCTTTTTTCTGCCATTCCTTCACATCTGCAGCTGACATCAGAACAGCAGAAACCGTTGCTAATTCACCAACGTCACTTTAGAGCTAGTATTTGAATGATTCTCTAGCGTAATGTCTAAATTGATGACATAACAGGTGATTTTGCTCACATTTTAAGATTATAAGGCTGAACGGCATTAAATGCCATCGGTCTACAGAGATATCTCCCAGTATTTCTCTGTTGCAATCGGGAGATCACAATATTACTATGGTACAAATACAGCACTACAACATACAAAAGAGAGAGATTGACTTAGAAAGTCATTTACCTGTTTAATAATGATTTAATCAGCTGTAGTTTGAAATTACGCCGTTTTTCTCTTAGGGCTTATTATGCGGTCTCTGTCGCCATCTTGTGGATGAACATCGACAACCGTCTTTGCTCAAAGACAGGCTAATGGCCGCTGAGGCGCTGTCTCTCAGAAATTATTCATTCATTCATTTTCTTTTCGGCTTAGTCCCTTTATTAATCTGGGGTCGCCACAGCGGAATGAACCGCCAACTTATCCAGCATATGTTTTACGCAGCGGATGCCCTTCCAGCTGCAACCATCACTGGGAAACATCTCATACACACACTCATTCACATACATGCACTACGGACAATTTAGCCTACCCAATTCACCTATACCGCATGTCTTTGGACTTGTGGGGGAAACCGGAGCACCCGGAGGAAACCCACGCAAACACTGGGAGAACATGCAAACTCCACACAGAAACGACAACTGACCCAGCCGAGGCTCGAACCAGCGACCTTCTTGCTGTGAGGCGAACGTGCTACCCACTGCGCCACCGTGCAGCCCTCTCAGAAATTATAAATATTTTAAAATAGGCACTATCCTTATAAATAAACTGCACAGTTGCAATCTAAACAACTACATTCTCGACTAAAAAAGCCTCAAAAGTACATCATTATGTTGTCCAACAGCAGCAATATTTGTCAAACTGTAGAGTGTCCTCTGCTTGTCGCTGTATGTGGGCAGAGTAATACACATGGGTGGAGGGTTAAGAGGCTGGACGAGTGCTGTTATTTGCAGAATATTGCACGGCTATCAGCCAATCAGATTCAAAAACCAGACACAAACTATAATATGCTGATATGCTGACTATTTAGAGAGCTCTGTATATTTTAAAACCAATTTCTGTCATTTGGTGATCCAGACATTCTTTTACAGCTGAGATGATCTTTACATCTGACTGTAATCATTAAATGGTGTTTGATCTTTCCTGTAGCTGCACATATCAGTGTACACCTGTCAGTGTATGTTTATTGTTGTAGCCTTTTTCTATTGTTCTGCCTTAATAAGAAGAGTCAGAAACCATCTCATCTCCTTCATTCTCTCCAGACTCAATCCAGCAGAACGGCTTGGGAATAAAAAGAATGGCATCATGGATATCAAAAAGCACAAGTAAGTCAAACCTTCATCATTTATTCTCATTTCTTTCTTGTCATGGCCTTTGCAAATAATAATAATAAAAATAGTAGAATATGATTTTAAAGAAGAGTCCTAGTGGTTCCAAACATCTTCCACTTATGGATGATGGAGGCCACTGTGCTCATTGGAACTTTCAGAGCAGCAGAAATTTTTCTGTAACCTTCCCCAGCCTTGTGCCTCGAGACAATCCTGTCTCAGAGGTCTACAGACAATTCCTTTGACTTCATGCTTGGTTTGTGCTTTGACATGCACTTTCAACCCTGGGACCTTATATAGACAGGTGTATGCCTTTTCAAATCATGTCCAATCCACTGAATTTACCACAGGTGAACTCCAATTAAGCTGTTGAAACATCTCAAGAATGATAATTGGAAACAGAATGTACCTGAGCTCAATTTAGAGCTTCACAGCAAAGGCTGTGAATACTTATGTACATGATTTTTCAGGTTTTTTATTTTTTAATAAATTTGCAACAGTTTCAAAACATCTTTTTTTTACATTGTCATTATGGGGTATTGTGTGTAGAATTTTGAGGAAATGAATGAATTTAATCCATTATTTTTTATTTTATTTATTTAATTTTTTTAAGGGTATGTGTTACTGCAGAGTGCTTATAAACGTGTGCAATATACGGACATTGAGTAGAAGAAAATGTTGAATATATATTTGTTTTATGTGTGCACAAAAATATTCTCATAGCTTGATAATATTTCAACCACTGAAAGGTTTTTGGTTTTTATGTGAACTAACACTTTACGTCTTGTCTGTGAAACCAGGGCTGTATGAAGCAACTTTAAAGATTAAACATTTACATTTTACATGTACAGTTAAAATACAAGTGCACATTCACTAAAATTAGGTATTACGAGTTAAATCTGTGAATATTGTTATTGTGTCCATTTTAGCTAGCTAATGATTAAATGAATCATCTCAAAATGCTCTGAATAAATTTTGTTGAAATATTCACTCACTGTACACAGTGCAAGCCTCACACTCTAAAACAGTGATGTAAGTGTTTCATTTATCTGCATTAATAAACATTAGACCCACCCGGGAGTATACTGAACCACTAATCCATGTGTCTGATCACGGGTAGCGTATTGTTCGTAGGCTGTTTTTCTGTCTGTCCCATCCATTGTATATCACAGTACAATGGGTAGCTGAGCAAGCCTGCCAAATTAGCCTCTGCGCATACACAGGGGAGCAATTAGAGCCCAAAATCAGAGGCACAGCTGTTACTATCTTCTACAGACCAGTGAAGCAACAGACAAGGTGAAGCACTGGGCCTGTCCTTTAAAATCCCCTGAAGTGCCTTGGAGTGTGTAGCTTTGTTTGATGTGACATGTAAATTCAATCAAAACATGGAGACGGAGAGATATATAAAGTAGCTCCTTCCGTTTTTTGAAAATACATATTTTTTGCGTCTATATTACCATGCTGCCATAAGGCATTAAGCTAAAGTACATTTGACACGTGACAGCCACAGTCAATGCTGAGTCTGTCTAACCATTTCTCCACTTTAAAATTCAGCATTAAGTGTAATTTATATATGCCCAATACATTTTCGTGGTCTGTGCCTTGGGCATTTGATCCATTCTTTGTATCTGTGCACATTAAGGGGTTCCTCTGCTCATTGTTACCATTAATAAACAGCAAGGATTTCATATCAACACAGTATCAGCTACTGATTATTGCTTTCGGTAACGCCTTACAATAAGATTCCCTTAGTTAATGTTAGTGCATGTGTTTACTAACATGAACAAATAATGAACAATTTATTTACTACAGTATTTAAACATCTTGGTTAATGTTAGCTGTAAATAAAGTTGTTCATTGTTAGTTCTGATTAACTAACAGTGCATTAGCTACAACTTTGGGTTTTAATAATGAACTACTACATTTTCATTCATTTCTTTTCGGCTTAGTCCCTTTATTAATCTGGGGTCACCACAGCAGAATGAATCGCCAACTTATCCAGCATATGTTTTACGCAGCGGATGTCCTTCCAGCTGCAACCCATCACTGGGAAACACCCATACACTTACACTGCGGACAATTTAGCTTACCCAATTGACCTGTAACGCATGTCTTTGCACTTGTGGGGGAAACCAGAGCACCTGGAGCAAACTCCACACAGAAATGCTGTGAGGCGACAGCGCTACCCACTGTGCCACCGCGCCGCCCACTACTACATTTTGATTAATAGTAAATTATGATTAATAAAATGTATCCATATCATTCATGTTAATAAATACATTAACTACTGTATCAACAATTGGAACCTTATTGAAAAGTGTGACTTTATTTTCTTATATTTACAAGTGTTTATGTTTTTATTTGAAAAATGAGCTATTTCTGCAACAGAAAATAGCTAATAGAAAATAGGTGTCTTATTAGCAACAGGACACTTCAGATAGTAGAGAGCATTTGATTAGATCCGACCTGAAGTATGAGGTGATATTATAAAAATAGTTGATCACTTAAATATCTTGCTGACTGATGTATTTATATTATCCTAAACGTTTCAAAGAATGTTCAAATACAGATAAATAAGCAGTTTTAACTAGTGACACAGAATTTTTCCTATGATTTAATTGAGCTCATCAATGATTTGAGACACCCGTGATTTGTGCAATATTGCATTCGTCTTTCATCAGCAATTGATTCAGTGGTCTTGTTTAATTTTGTACTCTCCTTCATACTACCATGATAATAAGTCTTGAATAGCTCGTCAATGAAAATGATTTCTGCAAAAGTCCTGTAGGATGTTATGAAGATGACAACTCCCATGATTTCACACTCAGTCATGGCATCATCAAACTTTAGCAGTGAAAATTACATACTGTGCCTTTAACACTATATACTATATTAAATCTCACACCCAAAAAACTTTGGTTTAAGGGAGACTTTAAATGCCTAATAGCGCCTAAAATGCACATACACTGATGATGCACACTGGACTAATTATAGTCAACAGGGACTTATCACACTTATTATTTTACTATCTTTCCATGTGTTTGTACTAAGAAGCTGTTGTTTTTATATTCATAATATGCTTTAGTATTCTCATCACACAGGGGTAAGTGATTCAGGTAACATACACACAAAGCACACAAGAGCTCGACATCATTTGCATTATGTCACTAAATTATGTTCAGAGCATGATGCAAATGAAGGCACGTGCTCTTAATACAGGCATGAATATTCATGTCTAGGTAACAATGTGTTGCTGGATGAGTGAGATCTCAGATTTACACTACCATTTAAAAGTTTGGGGTCTTAAATATCCTCCAAAAAAAGATGTGTACGAATCTTGTCCTGCCAGGAAGGTCTCAAAAATACCGCACACAAATTCAAAGGACTCCATGCTCGTGTGAGCATTTTCAAATGCACATTCAGTGGTTCATAAATACATCTTACATAATTCATAAATGCATGAGGAAAGTCATCCAAGAACTTCATATATACATAATTGTGTAAACATTTTAAATGTATTTTTGTAAGATGCATATGTGTGCGCATTTGGGAAATATTTTTGATTTTTACTTTTGAATTTATGAATTGGAGTTGTGGATTTATGAATTGTGTTGTGAATTTATGAATTGGAGTTGTGGATTTATGAATTGTGTTGTGCATTTATGAATTTTATGAATGCAAATGTATTATTATTGAGACTGATCTGGCTCCATAGCATTTCGGCCACGGGCGCATGCTTTGAAAGCCTTTCTGAATTAATGAATGAATTATGCGGTTTTCCAACAAGGCAACCCAGGGTGCTGAAATAATTGGCTAAAATGGCAGTGGCCGGGTTAAAAGAACCAAAACAAAGACAGCGTTCCAGCACGTAACTCACATTTTCAAAACAGAATAACTGACTTTAGTATTGTTTTTCAGATAAACAAGAATGTTCACTTAGAATGTTTCTTAAATATCTGCAAACATAATATGGTATTTTTATGCTTTAGAAAAGTCAAAAACTTACTTACAGCACCTTTATTGAGTCACATTCCTACAAATAGTTTCACCAGAGACGAATTGTTGGACATTCGGACACATACACCACCAAATGTTTTTCCAGACTTGGATTTATGTGATGTTTTGTTGGACATTGTAGTCGGCGGAGCCGCGCAGACAAGGGAAGCGAGCAGGCGCGCTTGTGAAACTCAGACAGTGCGGGTTTCGAACTGCGTTGCCTAGCATCTATCTGGCGAATCTCCGCTCTCTACCAAACAAAATAGACGAACTCATTCTGCTCTCTCAGATAAACAGGGATTT
>CAIGQV010000918.1:196179-213146 GCA_903798115.1 Danio jaintianensis
AAAGGAGCTGCTGAAACAGTTCTACACTTCCATCATTGAATCAGTCCAACTTCAATAACTGTCTGGTTTAGCTCAGCTACAAAATCCGACCTCCGAAGACTACGTAGAATAGTTCGGACTGCTGAACGAATCACTGGTAGAATCCTCCCTACTCTCCAAGAACTGTACTTATCCAGAGCAAGCAGAAGGGCTGCCAAAATCACTCTGGACCCCTCACACCCAGCACACTGCCTCTTTTAACTTTTAACTTCTGGTCTACGCTACAGAGCACTGTGCACCAGAACAGCCCGACACAGAAACAGTTTCTTCCCTCAGGCAATCCATCTCATGAACACTTGAATGATAATAATTATGGAACAAACATCACTACTTGCTATACACTTTTTATACACAAACACTTATTTAACAACATATTTTACATGCTAATTTGCACATAACAGCTGCCATTTAACATTGTATATAGTAATATTCCTGTATATACACTTGTCAATTTGTATATTTGCATTCACTATTACTTTTATTTTTAAAATATATTTATTATCAGTTTTTTGTCCTGTCTCTGTAATTATGTTGCACTGTAGAAGCTCTGTCACGAAAACAAATTCCTCGTATGTGTGAACATACCTGGCAATAAAGCTCTTTCTGATTCTGATTTATGTCACAAGCATATTAGAATTCTTTTAGAAAATGTATGACTATTCTTCAGCTTTGTTACTAATAACTGCATTATTATAAAATATATAAAATATACAGAAAGTTATTTTATATTTTAGAAATAATGAAAAATATTACTGATATTACTGTATGTCAAATAAATGACAGCCCCAGACTCTTGGTGGTGTATTTTCATGTTTATATGTGTAACAGCCAGGCCAGGTTCTCCCCACTTACAGTCACCCCAATCACTCCGATCACCATCACCTGAATTCTCATTAGCCCCGCACCTGCAGGTCATCCCCAGCCATCACTCCAGACCTATAAATACCTGCACCTCACTCCATTCTCTGTCCGGCCTTGTCGATAGACAGAAGCACAAACACTCCCACGGTCAGTGCTATCTACCCAACTACTATTAATATACTTGCCTGTCGTTTCCTTGTTATCTCCAGTATTCCTCGTCTCTACTACCTTGTGTGATTCTCGTCTTGTAAGGTACTTGAATGACAGGAGGCTGAGGTGTTCAGAACTCTTTACTGAGTAGATGCAGCACAGAACAGGACATACAACTTCGACCAGCACCTAAAGTCCTCTATCTAAACTTCCCCTTTTCCGAGTGGGTCTCACTTAACATGCCACTTCCCTTCTTTGCTCTCTTAAAGGGGCTTCACTTATTTCAACTTATACATAGTTAATACACTACACACCTTTTCCCCAGTCCACAAAGTCTGAAAATCTCTTTGAGGCGTGATGCTCTCCTAGAATGAGGGGACTCTGACATGCTCTCAGCCCAGGCAATCTCCTACCCAGGATTTTCCATCTTCATTGCTGGCGGCTGTAACTCTAGTTCTAGTTGTTTATCTTATGTAATTTATTAATACATTGGTGTTTTTTTGTGGTTATTATTCTGAAATGCAGGATATACTGGTACTCATTTGAGATGCCATTTTGCAAAATATTGTTACATGAAATGGTCATGAAGTAAGAACTAGGTATCTCATTGTTTGACATTACATATTGTACTCTGCAAGCATTTCAATCCCAGAGGGTTCTGGTAGACAGACGGTGTAGCCTTCTGGCTCTGGCTCGGATGGGCTCCATGAGGGTGTCACCCTGTCTAGCAGCTGATCAACGTGCCGTCTGTGCACTTGCCTATCATTGGTTCCGACCCTGTATGACAAGGGGCCTGTGACATCAGTAATGACCCCCGGCGTCCACTTATTAGAACCCTTGGTGTAACTTCTCATGTACACCAAGTCATGTGGCCTAAACTCTCTAACAGTGCCGCGGCCCTTTGCAGCATTCGGCTCCAGTTTGCGAAGCATATCTTCTCCATGGTCAGGATGTAAGCGATCCAGGGCAGTGGTCAGTCGCCGATTCATGAGCAATTCAGCAGGACTTTTCTCTAGTTGCTGAATTTGGTGTGATATGTTGTGACAGCAAAAAACGAGCCAGACGGGTCTGCCACTCGCCCTTGGTGATGTGAGACAGGGCCTCCTTGGTTGTTTCCACCATACGTTTAGCTTGGCCATTCAAACTTGAGTAATAAGGTGCTGTGGTGACATAACGAATGCCATTGCGGTCCGCAAACTCTTGGAACTCTGAGGATGTGAAGACAGTGCCATTGTCTGAAACTTCCGGGCAACCCATGTGTTGCAAAAAACAGCCTCAATGTGTTAATAACTGCTGACGATGACATAGAACTCATCAGGCATACCTCCAGGCATTTGCTGTGTGCATCCACCACTATGAGGAATGCTTTGCCTTGGAAAAGACCCGCAAAGTCAATATGCAGTCAGGACCATCTTTTCGTTGTCCACTCCCAAGGATGTACTTTTGCTTTAGTGGGTGCATGACGTGACATCTGACAGGTTCTGCATGCCTTGACAGTTTCCTCTATTTCTCCATCCATGCCTGGCCACCACATGCACCTCCTGGCGAGTGCATCATGTAGCATAGCCAGTACCTCCCTTCGTGCCGAGCTGGAAACAACCACACGACTTCCCCAAAGCACACAGTTCTTATGTGCAGAGAGCTCATGGCAGCACGTGATGAATGGTCTAAACCGGCTATCGTGTGTCTCTGCCGGCCACCCATGCAGTACCCAACGTAGCACCTGTGACATGACAGTGTCCTTAAGTGTACAGCTGGCAATTTTTTCAGCATACATAGGTGCATCTGGGACCATCTCCAGTAATAATACTTCCAATGGTGGAGGTGTAACAGCGTCTGGTGTGGGTAGAGGTAAGCATCTCAGGGCATCAGCATTTTCTATTTGCTTTCCAGGCCTATAGGACAACTCATAATCATAAGCTCCCATGATCAAACTCCAACGCAGCATCCATGGTGATAGAATAACCGGCATGGGCTTGGAATGGTGCAAGAGTCCAAGAAGGGTCTTGTGGTCTGTAAAAATGACAAAATGGTGGCCTGGCAGATACTGGTGAAATTTTCTGACAGCAAAAACTACTGCCAATGCTTCCTTAGCGATCTGGGCATAATTCCTCTCCATGGTCGTCATTGTTCTGAGGGCAAAGCAAATGGGCTTTTCCTTGCCATCACGCTCCAAGTGAAGCAATAAAGCATCGCAAACCATTGCTAGTGGTTTCTTCTCATCATAATGCGCCAACACTTTATCTGTTTGCAGCAACTGTTTTGCTTGAGTATACGGCATCTCATGCTTTGCTTCCCACCACCAAGGGGCGGACTGGTCAAGAAGACGATGCAGAGGCCCGCTTCCGTGAAACACTTTAATACGGCCCTTAGCTGTGCATTGTGTTCCTCCATGGTCTTGCCTGAAATTAGGATGTCGTCCAGGTACGGTTGGACACCTGGGATGCCTGCGAGCAAGGTATCCATAAATCTTTGAAATATTAAAACAGCAGTTGACACTCCAAACTGTAAATGTCGAGCCCGGAAAAATCCACGGTGAATGTTAATAGTCAGGAAGTCGGCTGCTTCATCATCTAATGGAAGATGCTGATAAACTTGTTTCAAATCAAGTTTTGCGAAAACTCCTTCTGCCAGTTTTTAGAACAGTTCAGATGCTGTGGGAATAGGGTACACATCGGGGTTAACAGCTGTGTTGACGGTACAACAATAATCTCCACAAATCCTCAGACCCCCATCTTTTTTTGCTACAGCCACTATGGGTGTGGCCCACTTTGCATGCCACACAGGTAAAAAAATCCCTTGAGCCACTAATTTATCCAGCTCTTCATCAAGCTGTGGCCGTAAAGCAAAGGGAACTGGACGGGCTTTGAAGAAACGTGGCGTCACCATGGCATCAGTATTAATTGAGATAGGGGGCATATTCCGCAAACCCCAATGTCCAGAAATACCTCTGCCTCATGGCCTGAAGCTGCACTCTGTGCACCCCTTCAACTGATATCCCAAGGTCATCAAACCAGTCTCGTCCAAGCAGACTAGTGCCCGGCCCCCGATAACGAACAAAGGCAGTGTGTTTTGTGTCCTTTTTGTACAGCACCTCCACAAATATCCTCCCTTTTACTTCCAAAGTTGCTTGCGACCACTGCTTTAACACTCTGCTGTCTGCATGCATTTCAGGAGGTTGAGAGGGCCACAGTGAGTGATAAGTATGCTCACTAATCAAGGAGCATGCTGCTCCTGAATCCACTTCCATTGTGTGTGCTTGTTTGTTCAGTATCACAGTGGCCAAATATGGCTTATGCCCCCCTTTTTGTGATTTGGCAGTTGCGCTGAGAACAGGGTACTCATTTTGCTGGTCATGAGTTACAGTGTTTGTAGGTCGTTCTGCTGTGACACCGGCTGCCTCCTTATTGTTACCATGTCTTGTCTTGGTTAAACACACTCGAGCAATGTGTCCTCTTTTTTACAATAATGGCATACAGCAGTGGAAATTGTACAGGCTTGTGGAAAATGCTGGTGGCCACACCTGTAGCATGGTTTGTCACGGTTTTGATTTTCACTTGTAGTTGTCACTTTGTGTGCTGATGCATGTGTGTGGGCTGCAAAATGAACGTCATCTTGAGGCAGTAATTCATGTTGTTGCTTATGAAGTAGGTGAGCATTTAACAATGCTGTTTCTGCAGCTAGTGCCCTTTCTTCTGCCTCTTTAAATGTGAGAGTAGGTTCCGCCAGTTCTGCTTACAGTTATGAAAGTGAAGTTGAACTGTCTCTGACGGCGCTGGGCTGTAATCACGTTTTAATGCAGCCACAATGTTTGCATAAGTCACGGTAGTGGGCTGCGTTGGGGCAATAACAGAACGTAACGTGGAATATGTTTTTGCGCCACACACACTAAGTAGGACAGAGCATTTCTTCACGTCATCCTCAATATCATTTGCATTGAAAAAACATTCCAGTCTTTCTATATACTTCAGCTTTCACTTTCAGAGCTGCTCTTTCACTTATCTGCACACAATCGGTCCGATTGTCGCCAGTGTAAGATACTTGAATGACAGGAGGCTGAGGTGTTCGGAACTCTTTACTGAGTAGATGCAGCACAGAACAGGACATACAACTCCGGCCAGCACCTAAAGTCCTTTATCTAAACTTCCCCTTTTCCGAGTGGGTCTCACTTAACATGCTCCTCCCCGTCTTTGCCCTCTTAAAGGGGCTTTATAGTCAATACACTACATGCCTGGTGTCTGCTTCCTGATCCCTCAGTGTTCCTGGCTCCATCTCATTCCTCCGGTCCCTTCGAATCATCTGGTCCAAATGTTCATCTCTGTTACAAAAGACTCGTTGGTCATATCATTCATCTGCCATGTATTTCAATAAACTGTCATTATATATTACAGCTCTGGTCTCCATCCTCCTTCTGTGACAATATGATATTGTGACACCTCAGCCTTTCTTGATCTTTGAAGATTTAAAAAAATACAGCAACATTTAGAGCTCAAAATATCTTCTGAATGAACAAATGTGACTACATTTTAACAGAAATTGTCCATAGGTTTGGTCAGAAGCCTTTTTTATATTTTATCATTGTTACTTTTTTTTATTATTTATGCTTTCATATTGATGTTTAGGATCTTGATCTTTGCTCCGACAGCATCTGATGTTGAAATTTAACTCTGCAGTTTAACAAAGGGACTTTTATTGACATAATTAGTTTTTTTATTTTAAAATGTATTGCCTGTTTTTTCTGATTGTTTCGTACAGGGCAAAACAAAATGACCATTAAACTGCAAAAACATCTTTTTTTGCACTGTAGTGGCTGCCAAAATAATGAAGCAGTTAATTTTGTGTGAAGAAAGTACCTTGGAGTAACATTTTTGGAACAATAACAAGCATTTTCTAACAATTAAAGTGGACAACAGTAAAATAAAAATAATGGTCTTAAATTTGAATTAATAACGTAAAAAGAAACATTTTCTCACTGAAAGCATTACATAATTGAACATTGAAATTCATATAGAACTGAACTGAATTATTATTGCACTGATAGAACACAATTATATTTTAATATAATTATAAATCTTTATACCTGGTTGATTATTGAATGCATGCTCATCCCTGTAAAGCTGCTTTGACACAATTTGCATTGTATAAAGCACCACTGAAATAAAAGTGACTTGATTTAACTTGGCATGTGGCTGAAGGTATAAGCAGATGCTGAGTTATTGAGGTTTAGTTTGTTCTGTTGTTATCTCACAGATGGTTTCAAGGTTTCAACTGGGAAGGATTGAGACGCCGGAAGCTGATGTCTCCTCTGAGGAGAGAGGTGAAGCATGGATTAAACATAGTTTTTACAGTGTTTTTTTTTCACATGAAAGCCTGTTCTCTTACACTTTTGTATTCTTGTCTTCTGTTCCGACATTAATTTTCCCAGCTGAAGGGACCTCTGGATCACAGTTATTTCGACATGTTTCCCCCTGAGCTCGAAGAACCTCCAGATGAATTCTCTGGCTGGGATAAAGACTTCTGAAAAACAAGCTGTTTCTATGAGCCTGTTCTACAGAGCATTGCTTTGCTCAACCATCTTTTTCATACCTGTTTGCTTTTGTGCACAAAGGCTCAAAGAAGATCTCATGTATAGTGATGGTGAACTGTCTGTGTTGGACAACCAAATGACTTGTTCAGATGGACAGCAGTCTGGTCAAAACCCAGCTAAATGTCTGATTAAAAGGGATTATCTATTATTGCAGATTTTTGTGGTGATATCTCATTATACATGTATAAATAAATCACTGATGCCTTAATTCTGTCTATGGGTGAAAAAGATGTTTAAACCTCATTTTTATAAGAACTAACATGTCATTAAGTCCTAGACAAATCGATCAGATGTGTTTGTACATTATATGATTTATTTGTACTAATTCAAGTGTTACAGCTCAACACTTCTGTTAAAATCTGTTAAGGGTGTAACCCTTGTTCCCTGAAGGTGGTGTTATGTTGGACTGACAGTATAAGGATTTGCTATTGATGGTCCAACATAACTCATATGGTGACCAACTGAAGGGGAACTGTATTTATACAGCGTTCACTTAATGTTTTATCTTTGATTAGGTTATAAGACGTTGTGATTTTATCCACAACATTGACTTGACAACCCAATTATACTATCATCAGACTGAATCGACTTTTGGTTCTTTTCATTTCATTTAGAAAAAAAAAGTTTTCAAGGGAGGAAGTGGGTGTAATAAATGCTCAAAATCATAGAGGGTATTCCACATGGTAACACATTTCTTCCCTTGGATTGAATGTTGTATTAGGAAATAAATGTAATTTATTAGTAGATTAATTAATAGATTCTGTTTTTTTGGGGGGGGGGGTTTGCCCAAGAAAAACAGCAATGACAAAATGAAACACTATTCTTAGACATCATTTTACTAATTTGTTGTCTATAAAAGCTGTGGGCTACATTTTGCATTGCAACAATTTCATTGAATGTTAAGTTCATAACACTATCAGTATATGTACAGTACATGTGTAACCTAAATCATGTGTATTCTACTCCAATTTTTTTTTACAGATTCTAGATTCTAATGAAAAAGTTCACTAATGAGTAAAGCAACATGGTCCTCTACTGGTACACATCTGCAATCACAAGCAGAAGCTATAGAGAGAGCAATGTGTTTCTAAGAAGCATTCAAAATATTCCAGATGTGCATTATTTTGCATATGGATGATTTGAAGTAGGGCCTCACGGTGGCGCAGTGGCTAGCACAATTGCCTCACAGCGGGTTCGAGACTCGGCTGGGTCAGTTGGCATTTCTGTGTGGAGTTCGTATGTTTTCCTTGTGTTGGCGTGGGTTTCCTCCAGGTGCTCTGGTTTCCCCCTAAAGTCCAAAGACATGTGGTATAGGTGAATTGGGTAAGCTAAATTGTCCGTAGTGTATGTGTGTAAATGAGTGTGTATGGATGTTTCCCCAGTGATGGGTTGCGACTGGAAGGGCATCCGCTGTGTAAAACATATGCTGGATAAGTTGGCGGTTCATTCCGCTGTGGCGACCCCAGATTAATAAAGGGACTAAGCCGAAAAGAAAATGAATGAATGATTTGAAGGGTACTACGTTAATTCTTTGTGTATGAACAGTTTATACTTGTTTCCAACCTGCAACTGCTCAAACGTATAGGTTCTCTGGCACGTGATCCAAATGAGCTTCATCAGCTGACTTTTCTGCACAGGTTAACTCATGGTTTTCCACAGCACATTATAGAGACGTCAAAAAGTAGAAAATCATGATGCTTCATCTCAGCCTAAAATATATGTTTCTTGTGGTTCATGGGTTTAATCTTATGAATGAATGATCTTATTAAATCAAATGTCATTCATAAACACACAAATGAATGAATGAATGATATATCCTAAAAATCCCTTAAGAGCACTGGTGGAGACTTTCAAAAGACTACCACAGGAGGGAGACAGATATAACTGATGACTTAAACATTGCGGACAAAATATAACAATAGCTTATTAAATTACTTATTCTGCTGAGCAGACTTATTTTTGATTTATTTAGATTTTCTTTTCCTTTTTTTAAATTTTCTTTACAGATTTTACATAAACTCTAGAGACTTTATGTGTAATGGATTAGGGATATGATTAGATATAATCCATCAGTTATGAATGGTATCAATATGTTTGACTAGAGATTACAGTGCAAATATGAGAGCAAATACATTCTAATTATTAATACTGGTAATCTTTTAAAACAAAATAAGCCATCGATAAATGACATATTAATTGAAAAATCTCTTCATGGCAAAAGAGAGATGAAAGGATTGAATTACATAACATACTTATGTTTGATATATATGGAAGAAAATAAATGAGTGTCACATAACTGACCCATTACATAATGAGTATTTCACTGACCACAGCTCAACACATTCTCTGTGAATATGTCTGGAACTGGCTGCTACAGAGAAAACCTTATTTACTCCCTCTATGAAATGCCAAAGCAGTCTGCAGTTGGATCTCAGCCCAAGTGTGTGTGTATCAGGATAGTGAAGGCCTGCAGTTAGAGATGCTTGTGACAGTTGTGGAGAGCCCATCCAACTGGCCAGCCATCCTTGAGGAAATGCCAAGAGGCAGGGGTGAGCTGTTGTCATAGCGATGCATCAAGTATGTACACTTTGTACCACTCTGCCAATCAGCAGTGTATTAATCACAGTTTGACTTGGTTCTGCTCAATGAGCGAATCACAATCTCCTGCACAGGAACAGATATAAAAAATAGACCTGCTGAACTGTGTTGTGTGCACTGGATGGGCAAACATCCACCTTCTATATTATGCTGAATGGTTCTAACTGAACTATGGTTTCATTTAATAAATGTTACATTTTTCTGTATTTACCAAAAAAAAACTAAAATCTTCATTTTCCATTATATTTGTTATAAGTATTTGTCAAAATGTTCAGTCATGTACTTTTGCAATGTAAAATGTTTCAAATAATAAAACTATTATGCATAATGTATAACAGAACATTTGTTAGAGCTTTAACATGACTGACTGATTAGATAATGAACAAACTTCATGTTTCATTGTCACCTGCTGACCTACTGCTGGCATATGCACTGTATTAAAGAAACACAAAAACGAAAAGAATAATACTACCCCGGTGTTGCCTCACTGCAGCTCAAGTATGTTATTCTGTAAATCATCAATCTCTGGCATATATCCCACTATATATTTCAGAGTTATTCATCTGTTTCTGGCCTGTGGTATCAGGGGGAGAAGAGAGGGGGGGATCTATATGACATATTTTATGACTCCATTGTGTTGGAGTTGCTGGAATGTGTGCAGCTATGCCAGATCTGAACCTGAACCTCTGATGGTACATAAAGGGTTCATATCTATATACCAAGTCACTCAGCTCTCATAAAATGACATCAGTTGACTCATTTAGTTATATTTCTGTTGGTAATCCAATGGCATGTGTTTTAATTGTGGTTTTATTGAATTTATATATTAATTATATTTCTATCTGAAAATGAAAAACTAAAATCGTGGTTAGGGTAACTCATGTATTACCGCTATCTACCAGAGGGAGTCGCTAATATCAATTGTGCCCAGTTTCGCCATGCTAACAAACAGCAAGACTCTTAAGTGTTTGGATTTTATAGCACATTTTACAAGCTTGATGCACACTTATAGAGTCTGACTATAGAATCTCACATTTGCTATAATTGTGCATTGTTTACAGTACATGTGTGGTGGAGACAAACACATTTAAACCCTTTTTATTAAGCTGTTCTGTTTGCACAGCAACTTTTTGAACTCATCGGTATTAGGTGAGAGAAACCTGAGGTAGACTACTTGATACTGAGAGAAATGCTTGTTGCTTGTATTTGCTGTCATTCTGTCAACTCTCAATGAACTCATGACCTACATTTAGATGTTTTCTCACCTGATCCCTAAACAGCTGCATGTTCATTAAAGGGGTTGTATGTATGGATTTTTATGGTATGAATCACTTTTTATTATACCACAACTTTTAAAACAATACTAGATTACATGTTTTGTTTATGACAGCATGAAGGCTCGGGACATTTTGCAGAGAAAATCTGAACGGTGCCAAAAATAGGCCCTTTTACACATACAGACTTTTCTAAGAAAATTACCGGTAAATTGCTGTAAAAAATCATTTGTGAACAGGTCCTTTTTTAAAAATACCAGAAAATTATTTCCAGAATGGAAAGTTGTAAAATTCCCAGTATTGGCAAAGTTCTGTTGTTATTGAATGCAGAAGGAAAATTGCCAATAGATCTACTCCATGGTCATCATAGTCTACTCCATGATGCATTCGCTCTGTGCTGTTTATGGAAATAAAAGCTCTTGAATCCTTTGTCCAGACATATTTATTTGAACTTGGTAATCAGACAATGCTTCAATGTTCATCCTTAGTGCCAACTGTGGAAAGAATTATCAATAAAATGCGTATGGTGTAAGTTTATCTGCAAACGCTGCATTCAACTGTGAAACCAATGCACAGACCTTTGTGTTCTGTTCTGTTTCTTTTCTTTTCTTTTCTTTTATTTTATTCTTTCTTTCTTTCTTTCTTTCTTTATTTATTTATTGTCATTTTGTTTTTGCAGGTAGCACTTCTGCCTTAGGATGCTAGCAACCACATTTTGTTAGTTCAGGGCAAAAGCAGCTGCATGAAAGTGAAAGTTTGAAATAAAAATGAAACAATCAACAAAGACACCTAGGATAGCACTTGTTAGTATAGCATAGTCTCAAACAGGGGCATCGTAAGTGGGGGGAAATGTGAGACAGAATGCATAAGGCCCTGACATTTAGTGGCCCTGAGGCAGTGGTGGGCGACTTGGTTCAACTCATATTAAATAAGTAGACTGAACAAGCAGTAAAAGATTTTTTTTTTTTTGTGTTGAAATTCTGGCTAAACAGCAAGGTAAACAGTAGCCAATGAAGACAGTATGTAGCCTTTCCTAAGCCACTCAACCATGTCTTTTGTGCGTCTGCCACGCTTGCTTTTTTATGTTTTCTTTTTTTATGTTTTATGGATGTTTAATCAAATTCAAGTTCAATGCAAAATATATTGTCACCAATATTAGCTGCTGGCATGTGCACAGATCTGCCCTTTCAATTTCTACTGGAAATAGTAGACCATTCTGGGAAATTTGGAATACATTTTATTTAAATTTGGGACACACACATGCACACGCACACACACACACACACACACACTTTTTTCCCTAATATTATTCAGGACAGATAGTATGCACACCGGGACACAGCATACAAGTTGCTTGTTGGAGTTTACTTAAGTTTGCAATGACAAGGATTTCACAAAATTCTTCATAACAGTGCCTTTAAACTCAGACATTGAAATGTTTACTCGTTACATTATGCTGTTATAAAGTCATTATTAGTCAATTTTTTTATTTTTATTTATACATTTATTTTGTGAATTGCGTCAAGATGTACATGTTTGCATTCCTCTGATAAATTTGCATCCAAATTGTTCCCTCAACCTCCATCTTTAATTTCCATCACAAGTT
This sequence comes from Danio jaintianensis, assembly GCA_903798115.1. Classification (NCBI taxonomy): domain Eukaryota; kingdom Metazoa; phylum Chordata; class Actinopteri; order Cypriniformes; family Danionidae; genus Danio; species Danio jaintianensis. Next base: position 208,295 of record CAIGQV010000918.1, read on the forward strand.
TTTTTAAATTACTTCTCAGAGGAACTTTGAGTTTGCTTTATGTCATCATAATTTACCTTTTGGGGTTGTAATAATTACAGTAAGTAAATGACTGAATATATTAACAACATTCAAATGAAGGCACACAACGAAAGACATTTACACAACTGATTTAGAAATATCACATTTTATTAATTAAAATACATTTGAATAACAATGCAATATGCATAATGAATTATTCCATCAATTTTGGTCTACTACAATACACAAGATAAGTTCAAATCTCTTGTCTTGTCCTGACAAAAAAGACATTATAATGAAATAAAAAACATGTTTTGCCATAGATCAGCTCTCATTCATTTTTACACACTGATTACTCAGAACAGCGACTATGAAATGATAGGTCAGGCAAACATCAAAAGAGACCATCTGTGTTTTAAAAAAAACATTTTCCTGGACAGAACAATATTGTGTTACAAAGTTTATTTAAAAAATTTATATTCAAACTTGATGTTTTACCTTTCACACAGAAGGCTGGAAGAGGTCTGTGAAAAGACCATATAGCAGTATTTTAGTACCTCATTCACCCAGCTGACAACAATGACAGTTAAATGCCACAGTGCTAGTTTCTCAGCTTAACCTAATGTTGGCATGTATACTGTTTTCTACTATGTTTATTTTTTTTATAAATCTCCTGCATTTAAACACTGTATTGATTTAAAGGGTGAAATTTGTAACTTTTATTTTATTTATTTATTTTATTTTTATCCCTGAGGTCCGCTTATAAAACTTTAGTAAAGTTTTATACCTTTCGAACCATTTAATTTGTATTCATTTTATTCATTTGTTTGACCATTTTTAAACCTTTTTTTATCTAGTATGTTGGATTTGCAGCACATATTTTAACCTGGGCATTGTTGACATATAAATAATCCAGCTCAGATGAGATAGATCACTGTATAATGCATTTAATTTCAATTAAATTCATTTGACTGATTTTTGGCAGGCACACAGGATAGGAAGCACTTGTTAATACATATTTAATCATACATTTAAAGATATAAGAACGTTTCAGGTTCACACTCCGGGCATTGCTTAACTTTTTAGGAGGCGAAAGGTCACACGTGTTATATAACATCAGACAGGCAAGCAGCGTAAAGAACTACTGCACATGTTATAATTTACGTGTTATCATAAGCGCCGTCATAACAGCAATATATGTTCGCAGGAATTCAAACATGGGAGCGTCGTTCTTCCACTCTCATCTGCACATAATCCATGTTTCATGGATATATATACACATTTGTTACAGTCTGTATTTACACACTTACACATGGAATTCCTATAATAGTGGTACAAAACGATCTATATAAAGTTATAGCATGCATGTTCAACATTTGTTATTATTTGGCTGTATTTCAAGTATTTTACAATTCTGAAGCATCTGGTAAATTGTCCCAGGAACACATTTACATTACATAAGAATTTGCTGTAATTCCTTTTGTCTGAAATCACAATTTGTCCTTTTGGAATATACAGTACCTCATTAGCTGACAAATCTAATGAGTTGTTAATCTCCATCAACTTATCATGATACCAACATTGTTTCTATCATTACTCAAATCCTGTTCATCTTTTCCTTGTACATTACTCTCCCATTTTGTTCTTCAGTCTGGAAAAACCATCCGCTAGCTGCAAAAAACCTTTCATTGCTTTCGTGGAAAAGCAGCTCCATCGCAGGCCATCTGCTCAATGTCTGATGAGAAAACAAAAGCTGAGAGTTAACATGCTGCTCATTCACTGTGTGCATGATATCGGTTGAACTGTAATAACATTGTGGAGAGATAGAGCCGTACTTTCCAAACAGTGCTAAAACAACAACTGACCTGAAACACTCTGCACTGGACAACATTGGAGACCGTGTTCTGAAAACTTTTATATTGTTTCTTTTCTTTTCTGTTCTCTTTTTCTTCTTTGTCTGCACTCCTAGCCCAAATCAATGACTTTACTGGAAAATTGCATCATAACAACCCTCAAAGTTTCTACACAAGGTGAAAAACTTAAGTGGTTTAACGGAATGGGTTCCAAACAATTTTCTAATTAAGTTATGTAATTGGGTTTGTGTGTAAGTGTGCTATTGGATTCTTTGACAGTCTTATCATACAATCGCATTATAGTATAATTAGTGAAATCAAATTTGGCTAAAGATGTCTGAATAAGAACAACTTAGAAGGTTTGAACTTAAATATTTAGATTCCTTTTTGGATTCCTGAGTAACTTTTTGCAGTACTCCTCAACACTTGTACATGTATCACTATCAAAATAAACTGTTCTAAAATGTTTTACATCGCAAGAATTATTTCAACTAGAAATGCAAGTTCTGTTATTTAAACACAAGTATATTTTTTCTTTGAAACACAAATGAGATCTGTTTTTGCACATCTAACAAATTAAGGTTTATTTTTTGCTTCTTTTTGGCACAACTGATATGCTTTTATATGTGTGTTGATCAATATTAAGAAGTGAAGTTTAAAAAAAAAAAAAAACTTTTTTTAGTTTTTTAGAGCTCTTCAATGAAAGCCAAAAATGGTACTTATATTGTATTGCTGTAAAATAGTTTTTTTTCAGGGGTTTTTTTCTGTTACACACAAAAGCTATTTTGAAGAATGCTGGTAATGTCAGAAGACTTCCATAGTATGAAAAAATATAAAAGGCAGTGGCTACTGGTGTCATATTTCACATTTTCACATTTGTTTTTCTTCAACAGAGAAAGAAATTCAAATATCTTTGGAACAATCAGTGATTACATATGTAAAAAATGTTGGTGAATCTCTACACTGTTAAAAAAAATCTGTTAAATTTACGGAAAAATATCGGCAGCTGTGGTTGCCAGAATTTTTCTGTAAAAAATACAGAAGTTTTATAGAACTGTATAAATTTACAGAAAATAACTGTGTTTCACCAACTGATACAACGTCCAGTTCACAAAAATGTAAAGTCATTAAATGCATTAATGTGTTCATGTGTGATTGCAATCAGCAAACTGCATCAGTAACTACACAGTTACGTTTAAATAAAAGAAGATGCAGCATAACATCAGCTATTCTTAGTTCATCTTGGACTTGAACACAGATGCTACTATCCTGCACAATGGTGACACAAAAAAGGTTTTACTATTTTTTTTCCCTGATTCTACAGAAAAATACCGGCAGCTGTGGTTGCCAGTAATTTACTGTTTTTAACATTTTACATTCGGAATTTCAATTTACAGAATATTTCTGTTAAAAATACATTCCACAGTGTGTATTTTTCATCGAACACATTTAACCCCTTAAATCCCAGAGCAAAATCCTCACTAGTGTTCTCACTACAGACGGTTGAACACTAAGGCAGTGATGACGTTAATGAGATAATAAAGTATCTAATTAAAGGAAGATTTATAATGATTGATGAACAACTGTTAACAAGCAGAATCACTGAAGGAAAGACAAACAAGACCAAATAACACAAATCACAGCCAAAACCAAAGATGAAATCAACTGAAAATAAAACTCTAAATAAAAATAAATACAATATAAAAATAAAATAGACTCTAAATAAAAATAAAACAAATTACACAATAAAAATTGTATGTACAACTCCACAAACATCAGGAGCTTCACTTATTAGTGAGAGCTGTTAATCATTTAACAGGTTTTCACTGTAGATTGTACAGACTTTTACTGTTAAAATCACGGACATTTTTTACAGTGACATAAGAGTCTACTAGTTAGGTACACAATTATTAAAATGTAATTTATTTTACATTCGTTTACCAATTATAAGCTATAGCAGAAGAAATGCATCACCTACCTGATTAATACTACTGTGTCCACAGATAGTCCAGTTTCTGATGACCCAGAGTGATCATGGAGTTTCTGTTTGTCCTGGGTCGCTCTGCTGACATCCCTTCTGGGCTGTGAGGAAGACAGAAAACTTTTGAGCAATCTTAATATTAGCGAGCAAATTCTGACAGATTTGTAATGTTACTTGAATGTGAATTTCAGTACTGCTGTCCGTGTCATGCTAAATATTGCGATACTGCTTAAAAACATTTTAAACTTTTTCCAGAATGTTAATGCTCCATTTAAATCTGAACTAATGGAAGACAGACTGACCTATTTTTTTAAATAGAATTGCACTTACGCAACAAACTGATTATTACGATATGATAAAACAAAGGCACAGAGCAAGTCAAAGCACAATGTCTCTCACAGGCAGCGTATTGCATGAATCATTAGTCCATATGGATATATTCCTCAACAAATATCTGCTCTCAGGAGAAGAACGCATTCAGCATAGCTCCCATATCTCATCTAATAAGTGAAAAACATGGGGAATTCTCCTACTCCCACCAACATACCTCCAACCTGACACTGCAGCCCTGGAACTATTCATCTGAGTCTGTGCCAACCTACGTGTGGGATCACAGCTCCTTCATGGAAATAGGTTGTTACTTATTATTGAAAAGATATTTTTCTTTTTCTCGCCGTTGTTAAGATACTCTTTCTTATGTCACAGATGAAGTTGTGGTTCAGAAGGAATGTGGAGGTGGTGTACAGTTGTAATTTGGTCAGCAAACTCGTGAAACTGATTTATTAATACTCTGAAGTTGCAAATGTTCTAACAAAATATACTGAGAGGTCTTATAATAAATAATGATAACAAATTATAATTATTAATATTGGATTGGGCAAGGGGTAATTACACAAAGATTGAAGAAAACTAAAAAAAAATTTAATGAATGAACGCATGATTTAATGCATGATTGAATGAATGAATGAATGAATAAATAAATAAATAAATAAATAAATAAATAAATAAATAAATAAAT
>CAIGQV010000918.1:219824-255618 GCA_903798115.1 Danio jaintianensis
TCTATCTATCTATCTATCTATCTATCTATCTATCTATCTATCTATCTATCTATCTATCTATCTATCTATCTATCTATCTATCTATCTATCTATCTATCTATCTATCTATCTATCCATCCATCCATCCATCCATCCATCCATCCATCCATCCATCCAAAACCCAATAGTTTAAGGGAACTCAAACAATTTGAGTACCATTGATTGGTACCCTGAACTTACTCAATTTGAGGCTACAACATATTAAATAAAAATTATAATGTTTATAAATAAAATTATTAAATTCATTAATTTGATATATTAAATCAGCCAAATTATATCTTCTGTAAAACTCATATCTTTCATTGTTAAATGCTTAGAGTTAGCAGGTACATCCACTTGTACTGATGTAGTAAACATAACTCATTCCATTATCTGATTACCATTACACATACAGTAGATAAGCTCTAAAAATGAGTTGTTTTTCAATTTGCTTTCTAGCTGTAGTAAACAAAAGGACTATTATAACCATTGCCCTTTAAATAAAGCAATACACAGTCTAAAAAAGTTTTTGGCCAATTGTCATCCATTGAGTTCCACTTAATTTAATGACTTAATGAGTTGATGCAACTTTTTTTTATAAATGCAATAAACTTTCAGTAATTTTTGAATAAAATATGCATGTTAAATTTGGTAAATCTGTCTGTTAGATTTTAAACTCTATCTATCTTTTAAAGTCTATCTATGAACTTTTAACCATTAACTTTTCAAATCTGCATTTACACATTTTTCTTGAGTTTTCATTTTCTGTTTAATTATGTGATTATATAACTCATTCCTTTATCCGATTACTATTACACATAGATAAGCTCTAAAAAATGAGTTGTTTTCCAATTGGATCTCCAGCCAGTGTAAACACAGATTAATCTTAGCCTTGTATGTATGACTCCAGGTGTGTTTGCGCACTGACCTCTCATGGCTGCCCTGAGGGGGATGCGCGTGACCTCCGGGATTGTGGTGAGGTCAGACAGCGTGCCGTTTGATGCCGTTGGGCTGTAGTGATCACTGCGAAAGTGTCTTTTCATCTCTTGAAAGGCCAGACCAGCTGCTCCACAGCTACAGTGCTGCATGAAAAAGTCCTGCAAAAAAAAAAAGAGTTTAAATTAGGAATTTCTCATCTCACAAAACTGGTCATTAGATTTATTCACTTTGCAAGTCATCTATTTCATGAATTTATGCGTAAAATGACACATAGATTTGTAATGCTTTATGTATTAAATGGATAAAGTGCTCCAAATCAAAGTGTGGTCATTTGGGACAGAGCAATACTTAAAATAGTTCACTTTATGAAATCTAAATTAAATTTGTTGATGTTCACGCCCATGGGTCAAGGATGATAGCACATACTTGGCCCGTACAACAGACATCTGGTTCCGATTTTTATGCAAGTGGAAGATTACTGAAGCCTTCAAACATCTGCATTCCACTAGCAGAAACTATTTAAGCCTAATTTTGTTTCACACCTTTGACAGAAGCTTTGGTTGTGAAAGTTATAAAATATGGCTAATTATCTGATCTTTACTGTATATCTTACAATATATTATTAAGCTGTGAGAGCATTTGGGGTTTGGGAGTAGTTTATTCCTTTCATGGGCATCAGCCTTAGTTTATTTAGCAGCTCAGATTAAGAGGAACCATTTAAATAATAAAGACGTATTATTTGTGATCTGTCAATCCTGCAGAGAACATTTCACTCTTAACAGTCACAATCATGAGATGAAATCAAAGTGAATTATTTTTTTTAAATGTCTGGGTCACTATTTTAAGCATTTTCCTTGGACCACCTCAACAACTGAAATCTGCTAATGTCATTTCCACCAATTATCCATACTGTGGTTACACATTTACCTCCCAACCCAATGTGTAGCGTAAAAAAATATATATTTTGGATATTGTGTGGTGGCACAGTGAGTAGCGCTGTCGCCTCACAGCAAGAAGGTCGCTGGTTCGAGCCTCGGCTGGGTCAGTTGGCATTTCTGTGTGGAGTTTGCGTGTTCTTCCCGTGTTCACGTGGGTTTCCTCTGGGTGCTCCGGTTTCCCCCACAAGTCCAAAGACATGCACTATAGGTGAATTGGGTCAGCTAAATAGTCCGTAGTGTGTGAACGGGAGTGTATGGGTGTTTCCCAGTGATGGGTTGCAGCTGGAAGGGCATCCGCTGGATAAGATGGCGGTTCATTCTGCTGTGGCGGCCCCAGATTAATAAAGGGACTAAGCCGAAAAGAAAATGAATGAATGAATGAATTTTGTTAAAAATGCGAAAGAACCTATGTTTTTTGGATACAAACTCTGGTAACACTTTAGTTTAGGTCACAATTCACTGTATTCGGAAACCACTAGCTTAATAAAGTGTTGGGTAGGATTAGGGATGCAGAATAAGATCATACTTTACTACTACTACTGAACAGTTACTACCTTAACAATAGCCAGGTAATAAGCCAGTAGTTAATAGCATGACTTGTGATGCACTAAAGCCTCTAAAAACTACACAGCAGTGTTTCTTGTCAGTTAGTGATAAGATGCTTCCCAAATCTCTATTTAGCCAAGATTACCCTCTTGGTTCTATCTGTATTTGCATGGTAAATGCTGCTTGATTGATTAGGTGATGATGCGATGGCTGTATAGTTTGCTGAGGATTTCATGTTGTTGTTGACACTGAGAACAAAGACATGCAGGGCTTTGCTGACTTCAAAATGGACTCTGATTTCTCTGAAAGCATCCGTGCATTGTGAAGATTCTTGAAAAGAAAGAAGCAAAAACAATTGAACTTGGACTGGAGATAAAGGAGTTTGTCTTAAATGTTGCATAAACCAAATCACCAGATGCAGTACTATGATGAAGATTATCTATTCATCGAGTTGGTCATGGAGGATAGCTGAAAAGATCAAGGTGTAGAACTAACAAGACAGGCGGAGGACACTACAATGGTGGCAATTGCATATTGTCTGAGGACTGAATGCTTTTTATGAGTACAGATGAAAGCATGCTGTGAGGGTTTAGGGGTGGTTGGGTAAGGGAGGAGGCTGGCGAGACAGCGTGGTCCATTACAGTGGAGACTGGGGCATGTTTCAGGAGTTCCCCTGTCTTTTGATGTGTGTAACAGCATGTTCCTGCCTGTTGCTTTTTCTCCACAGACAAAAACATGCACAGGGGATCTAACATGCAGTTCAAGCAGTGTGGTCCACTTACTATTCATGTGTGACATATTAAAGGAGCAAGTGAATACTGCATCCACAGAAAGTTTTTTTTTTCTTCAGTATGTTAGTTTTTTTTTTTTTCAATGACAAAATGTAGGGTCCCACTTTATATTAGGTGGCCTTAACTACTATGTACTCGCACCAAAAAATAAATACAATGTACTTAATGTGTTCATAATGTATTGCAAAACACTTCTAGTGCTCTTGAGGTGGGAGACTAGGGACAGGTAGAGTAAGGACAAGTTATTAAAACAGGCTAAAATAATGTCTTAAACGTACAATGCTGGTCTTAAATTATGTCTCTGATTGTAATTAAGCTAAATTTGCATGTAAAATAGCTAACTTTAAGCTTTATAAAAGTAAAAAAAATAAGATAAATAATCTTAAGACAATCATAATTATCTTTCACAATCTGATATTGCATAGTATCGCATCCCTAAAACAAGATTTGTTTTGGCAAGAAATAAGATTGTAACTCTTGAAAGATAAGGACTTTTTGCCGTGGGTTTTAGCTGTATGTTTTCTATATCCAATGCAATATGATATTGTCTTGCATATTTACTGTGAGTGTTGAGTTTAAAATGAATTGTAAGTCGCTTTGAACAAAAGCGTCTGCTAAATGACTAAATGTAAAATAATGTAAATGTATACTGCTCTCATGCATTAGTGTTCTACAGAACTGAATGTTGTGGAAATCATTTGTTAAATGATTTGTTCTGACTACCAAAATTTAAATTAAGGCAAAATGTATCATATGAGCACATGTTTGATTTCCATAAAGAATAACTTTTTTACAATGTTCCTCTTTCTTATGCCTTTCTTTCTCCTGTGCTTTCTTTGATGACCTTTGAAGTGCAGGCTCCCACTGAGCTCACTCAATGCGACTGTGGAAGTCTTTTCCGGCCCTAGGGCCCAACCTGCCAGAGCCTGTTTAGAATTGACTTTATGAAAAACCATGAACAAAACTATTCTCATAGAACAGCACTGCATCCAGAAGTCAGGAAACTGTCTACACACTAAAATGGCACAGGGTTTTAGTCAGCAAAGGTATTCATTTGCTGTTTTGTATCTAAATTGGAACACAATCAAAACTTTTGCTACTATTCAAATCCTAAAAAGTCATAATATGGGTTCATTCATTCAAAGCCAACTGTATATCTCACAGATTGATCTTGCGAAAGGGATCTTGAGGGTGATAAAGTAAGAGGGAAGAGTCTCAATCAAATACAAACATAAGAGACACATTTAAACGCATTTTCATATCAGCTGGAAATGGCAATGCATCTCCACTGACCACTTGTGATCGGATCACTGTAAATGCATGTTAATAGCAGGAAGCAGAACCTGAGGAAATGTGTGGTTCATGATGCACAATAAAACTTGTTTATGGACACAGAACACATAATAGAAGGCATCAAACACAGACTGACAACACAACCTGCCACCGTTTTGAAAGTATTATCTCAACCTGTACTGCATAAATTCACTTGTTGCTATACTAAGAAATGATTTTTAGAGTCCAGTGATTTACTTATTAAATTTGATAAGTTAACTTAGCTAAACTCAATGGTCTCAACATTTTAAAGTTATATTACTAATTTAGCTACAAAATACAAAGAGGAAAACAATCAATGGTATGCATTACTCTACAAAGCATGGTAAAACAAGTTGACATTTTTCCTGTGGCTTTGGGCTGATACCATTCAAGCCAGATGCACCACTTTGTTCTGAGATGGAAAACAAACATGTGGTTCAGATTTTTATATGTTACAGATTGTTAACTCAATTAAATCTGTGAAGCTTTATGATTTACCAGAATTCTTTCACATTTTGGCACTTTGCAATAAATAACTGCTAAATGACCTAAACATTTGTTGTAGATTAAGTTAAGCATATTTATTTTTGTTGGGTTTACATTAGTGTTCATCTGCTTTGCAATCAAACAAAAATGTCATGCCTGAGACAGCTTCTCTCAATGACCTACCAAACAAAGACACAGGAAAAGACTTTTGTCCTGAACAATGTCAACATGGGACACATAAAAAGAAATGAAATCCATATGACATCAGGTCCTTTGAAACAAATACCCCATCTGTGTATGGGCTGAAAAAGGGCTGAATCCAGCAGCTCTGTTAGTTAAATACACTTTTATCCATTATGGTTAAAAACCCCTAAACTCTACACTCAAAACAGCTGAATTTACACTAAGACGGTTTGAACCAATAAACCTTTGCCCCAGGCATCAATATGGAGATTTAACCACAACAAATCACTTCTCCAAAACCTCATATTTTTAAATTCAGACCTACAGTGATGCAATTTCAATTCAAACATTTAGTCATAAATTCCCAACTTAACTCACTCGAAACGGAATGTTCAATGGTAAACACTGAAGATAAGTGAACAGGCTATAATTTCATAAAGGGATTAGTCATTTTTTCACAGACTGGTTGCGCCATTCTGTATGTGCATTCTAATGTTCAAGGTGGTAGTTCAAAGCTGTTAATCTAATCAGCATGCAGGCAAAAGTTCACTTTTTTCAAAGTGGCTTTGAGTTGAAATGAGTTTAAAGTATTTGGAAAAAAAGTAAACTGAAAGTGAAAGGGAAGTCAATAGCTTTTATACTTAGCTATAGAAAGTTTTAAAGTTGTGGCTCCTCTCTCAGTTTTCAAATCTCTTTATGCTTTATTTTTCTAATATTTGATCCTCCTTTTAGGGGGAGGGCTCTGATAATGATATTACACTCAAAGTGAACATGATTCAGAATCATAACCTGACAAATTGGCTAAAGCATTGATATGCATTGCTCACCACTGTAGATTTTCACCCACATTTAGGTTTGTGGGTGTTCATTCCAATCACTGATCTATACAGTTTTGTTTTGGGCAAAAGGAGGTCCAGGCTCATTTGATTGGCATTTAATAATGGAACAACATGTAGTTGACTTAAAATGAATTTCATAGGTAATTTGCAACAGTATAATGTGACTAAGGCATGTCAAACGTCTTTGTACCTCTTAGCAAAGACCGAACAAAAATATATATTTTCTATTCAAATTGATATAACTGTAAATGTTTAATCACTGGACCTTCAGGAGTAAGACTGGACAACATTGAGTAAGCTTTTAATGGTAGGGACACAACATTAAACACCAAACCAAACCAAAAATAAAGTAGGAATGAAAACAATGTTTCTGAGGAATACTAACTTTGGTGTTGTGTTGCATTCTTTACATTGGGACAAAAAAAAATTACTAGTACACAACAGACAGACTAGTCAACTGCAACCAGCATGTATGCATGTTCTCTATCTTAGTGAGCTCAACCAGCTATTTGACATGCAGAATCAGACAAAATCAGCTGACAATATCTGACTAAATCCATGTAAAACTAAAGCTGACCAGCATACAAAATATACCCGCCATTGCCCGCTGGCCACCTATCAGCTGGTGTGTGCCCAAATTTAAAGATGAATCTGTTAGGCAGTTTATACCTCTTTAGTCTTGATCACCCTGCCTTCCTTCTGCAGGCCACAGATCTGTTTCTGTAGTCGGAGGTTGTGTTCCTGTAGCTGTCCGATTTTCTCTATGAGTTGGCAGATGTGCTCTAGGTACCCCAGTCCAGAGCCCAGTGGGTTGGATTGACTGGCCTGGTTCACCTGGTTGTCAAGACAAAACAAAGACAAAATCATTTTAAGCATTAATATTATTTGTTTGTTTTTGTGACACTGGATGCTGGGACTGCACCCTTGGAGAAAGACCCCCCACTTCTTTCTGGACAATAGGTAGACTCTAAATAAGGGGATTACAGAGATGTTTATGTACACTATAGGGGGTTAAGCAACTTTTGTAGAGTAAGCCAACAAGAACAGTGTGAACCGCATCCTATTGTTTGAAAGCTAAAGCGTAATTTAAATAATGAACACAAAGCAAAGCAAAGGTTCATACAGTAAAGATCATTCCAGGAGCATATGCCTGCAAGTCTTCGGGCGAACCAGAGGATTTTTATACCTAGTGAGGCATAATAATCTCCACCCACTGTTTAACACTAAAAACATTTTTACAATCACTGTGAAATTTTTTATATGATTTATAACAACGATGAACACAGATTCAGGGAAACAATGACAAACTTGGGCAATAGTTTGCAACATTCAATTTAACAATTTAAATGAGAACAGATTTCAAAGTACAACTGTACAACATTGATATTTTAAACCATTACTAAAAATGTTGTGTATTTAAATGGATTTAAAATGAATATATACAGTACACATTCCACAATTCCAGTGTAGACTTTTGGTCCTAACTGAAAAGATGAAAAGTTTTGTTGTTGTTTTTTTTTCAGTTGCAAGTCGAGAAAAGAATTGTACCTACAATGGTTATTTTGCTCCTGATACTAAAGGTAACTTGTTTAAAGGTGTGATTTATCTGTAGCAAGTGTTTTAGCTCCTGGTGTTTATTTGTTGACTCATCCTTCCATCATTGGTTGTAAAGGTGCAGACGTGCACGTTTTTTTTTTTAATTCAAAGGAAATTTTGAACAAATATTTATACAATCATTAACATTCCAAAAAGTGTCCCAACAAAAGCAGGATGTGAGTTCAGTTCTCGGGCCTTTTCCCTCCGAAAGCTTTTCCGTGCCACTTACGTCCAATCCAGTCCCAAAGCCCAGCATTAATGGAAACACAGGGGCTAAACAATAGAAGACATGACGGAGAGATGAAATACTAGAAGCTGACATCACTCACTTCCTCCACAGAGTGTGAGATCCTTGTCAGGTCACGCTTCTCCCTTGACCATGAAATTTTCTCATGCTTCTCTAGTAAAATTTTACTTCAATCCTAATTCCATTATTGCTTCAAATGTATTTGCAGCTTTATGAATCAAAATTATGCATAGATCTTGTTAAAGATAGACTAGTGCCACTTACCGATGGCACTCGTAAGCCACTGAAGTCTAATAATGATGATAATCTTCTGGTGAGGAAAGGTAGAGTACAGTGAGAATTTTTTTTACTATAAGTAAAATAGGTACTGATGCCCTGTTTACAGCTGGAATTAAGATGTATTTTGGTTGATCTTATCACAAGTAGATCAGAGAGACAATTTTAGCTAAACTACATGATTTTAGACTGCAAAGTTAAAAATCCTTCTGGCTACCATCTTCAACAAAGCATCCCACAAAGTAGGCAGACTAGGCAGAGAATGACTATTCTGTAAACGGCATCTATGCTCATGCTAGTCTTTCTGGTTCTCCTCAAGGCTGGTTTATACTTCTGCATCGAGTGATCGTTGTGACCCACGGCACCTGCTTTGTGCGTAGCCGTGCATTTATACTTCTGCGCGCTGTTTGTGTAGCTCTGCAATAACACTTCCGAAAAGCTAGCTGGCAGTAGGTTTTTATGTTCCTCTTTGTCAAGTTTCTTTGCGGGTATTTTGTTATTTCTGAACACTACAAGTAGCTAAAACTCGCTCATTTAGAGGCGGGAACCAACGGACGTGCAACAACTTTAATCGTAAGGTAAAAATAAAACAAAAGTCACCATCTGGAGCTCCTTCACGGGACTCGACACTTGTAAACACTGTGACTGAGTCTGGTTTCCAAGGTTTGTTCTCCGTTTTCGTCAATTGGTGGAGTTTTGGTTAACTGAAACTGTAGCTTCTGGCTTGCTTGGTTGGGACCAGTGGAGCTGCTCTTCAGTGGATCATCCGTCAAAAGTGACATTTGTATTAAACTGAACTAAATACGTTTTATTTAGCTAGAACTACACCAGCATTCAAGCAAATGAACACTACAAAAGCAATACAAAAGCAAAGGTCCCATTCACTCCTGTACTTAGCATCATCCACTTACAGTATATTGGATTGACAAAATCTCTTACATCCATGTAAACAGACCTGTTAGGACTGTTATCTCATATACATAAATATCATTATCTTAAAATAAACAAATTTCATATCAAATTTCAACATATACTCTATATATAACAATGCTCTACTTTTGTCAATTAAATATAACAAGCTACAATTGAAATGCAGTGTAATCTGGATGCTTGTCTGGCTCTTTCAGGCTTTATGTGAATGAACAACAATCATTCTATTATTCATAATCAAAGTGGCAGAAGCCAAAAACTGTAGCAGGCCTTCGTGAATGCAGAAAAATGACAGATCTTATCTACTTCCCTTGCCCAGGATCCCAAGTGGCCCAGGAGAAGGGAAGACACAAAGGTTTGGGAAAGCCCCACTCCCTTTCTCCACCTACCTCCCATCTAAATGTGGAAGATTTGTGTTTCTCACGTGCTTTTCTGCACAGACTCAGAAACAGAAGTGGGTAATGTCTTGATAAAAAACAAAACAAAAAACATGGAGATAATTTTCTATAAAGCTGTTCACAGTTAAGCTTGACGTTGTGGTTATTGATTGTATATGGTGTGAATGGAGTGTAGCTCTCTCTCTCTCTCTCTCTCTCTCTCTCTCACTGCTGAGGATGTGGTTTTTAAACCACATTCTGAAGATGAAAACAAACTGAGGAAAACAATTGTGCATATGCCTCTGGGCTGGACTGCAAAAACAATATTTTTCTAATTACATAACCTCTGTATTACAAAATATGAATAAATATATTATAACTTCATTCAGGCGTGTCTGAGAAAATAATCCTTTATTATTAGATTTTTTTTTTACTGGGTTCAGTTTAAAGCAACAGTTAATGTGACACCAGTTGAGAGGAATCAGGATCCAGATGTGGGGTTTAATCAGAAGTATAGGAAAAGGTGTTTTTGTTTTTATGGTCATAACCCAGAAACAATTAAGAAATGTGCTGTTTTCAACTTCCTGCATATAGATATGGGAACTGTTGAATAGCAATAGATATTTTCTACATACATGTACATACATGTTTTTCAGATTTCCAAAAGTGAAGCCTATCATATTGTGACCACTGGTCTGAAGGAGTTTATGAAATGTCTCTGTACACTCTGTAATGACATGCCACAATGTACAGTACTGATATGAATGAACTTTGCGCATTGATTTTTTTTCTCAGATTTTTAACCTAAATTTAACAATGGATTGCTAAATGTAATGGATGATGTCTTGGTTGAACATTACAAGTCGCTCCTTCATGGATTTAATCTAATGGATTTAAAATGTATTTATATGCTTTCTGTGTGTTTCACAAATTATGCATTTTTCATTTGTCAATGTTTAAAAAGTTTCTGGAAAGTTTTTAAGAGTTAATTTATTTCCACTTACTGTCTTATAGGAAATTTTTCTTTAGTGATTTATACAATGCAGATTGTATCAAAGCAACTTAAGGTAGAAACTCTCAGAAATAGACTTAATTCATTCAGATTGTTGTTTAAAGCAGCTAGTTCTAAAAGGCAATAGTGTTATTAAAGCCCTGCTCACACTGTGCGATTGCAGCCACAATTTGGTTAATTACAATTAATTACAATTACTAATCCTATGCTAAAATCTGTGCTCTTTGATGGTTGGTTTGACATGTTCATATAAATGGCCATTCGATCAAATTCGCCCTCCAGTGAAGTTCTGGCAGATTGTCAGAAGATTGCAGACACTTTCCTGCTGTGAGATTTCAGTGTCAAATCAAGAACCAATAGGAGCTCCGAATATGATGACGCAATCAGCACAACAATGGCTTCTACAGTTTTTTTTTTAATGTTTGCTGTGAGGTATCATGTCAGAATGTGGTATAGTGAAAGTGTCAAGAATGCATGACATCAAACTCTGTCTGAGTTTTCTTCTGTGTTCGGCATGTCTTTATTGTAGTTTGGTCTGACCTTGTGACAAATGAGAGCTTACAGTCTGACATGGAGATCCTATTGGTGCAGTCTAAGATGCTACAATAGTTCAGGATTATTAAAAATTGCACAGTTTGAGCCATTCTTTAGATAATGTCAGGATTCAGTTCAGATCAATAACAAGTGTGAAGATCATCAATTTGAACAAAGGTCATTTCAGCTATAAAGGGCAAAAGTGCCGTTGTTCACCTTGAGTTAGTTCAATGTTGATTCAGTTTAGATCAATTTTAGGGTTGATGATAGGGTTTATAAGTGATAAAGTAGCTTCACAGAAGACAAAAGAGATATCGTCCAGCTTTATTCAGTTCAGTTAATTCTGTTTTTGTCATTTAGTGTGGTTATAATGATAAATATCTGAAAGTTAAGTGGCATTAAACAGACCACCGGGTTTAATTTATACCCTTTACTGTACCACACTGTGACTCCTGTTATTCTGTTAAACTCCTGTGGGAAATGCATGATGCTTTGGTTCTTCTTGAAGTTAGCACAACTTTTTCAGTTCTTGTTCTGGTGATTACGAGGCTAAAACAAAGATGATATTGCTGGCTGAAATTATGTCTAATAAAACAAGCCTTGTGTATTTATCCAAAGACGTCCTGCTAGACCAAGAAGATGTGTTGATATCCTGCATTTTTTTGGTATATCTCAAAGCCATTGAAAACCTCTCAAGTGTCAGGACCTGTTACGTCACTTTTTGTGGTGTCAGCCAAAAGTTTGAAGCTGGATGTGGCGCACACAGTGCCGGTCTCCATGCCTCATCTATCATTAGATTAAAGTCGCTCACACTCTAGAAATGTTCGCTTTATGGCTATGTTTATATGTTACAGCTGAGGAATTCAACTCCTTAGCTGTAGCCGTCCTGGAGGTGGCTGAGTGGGGCAATAAGGGCAAGAGCAATTATGCTGTCTTCATTCCTCCCTGACACCATAGTTTGCTTTGCTCTATGCATCCACCAACTCAGACTCAAAAATGCTTTTAATGTCCTATAGACCCAGAGAGACTTAGGGCTCACTCACACTAGCTACAGTTGCCTTGAACCGTGCCGAGCGTGATTGAACCCCTCCTTTCTCCCCGGACGACCTGCATCTTTACCTTCCGAACCTGAGCACGCTTATGTCATAGATGACGCGACTGTTCAGTTTAACAGGAAGAGAAGCGCTCTCACTCAGCACAGTGGAGATTGCTTAGTTATATTGTTTTGTATTATTTTTGTTTGAGATGCAGTGAGACACAGTCAAATATTTTGCCGAACAGATCCACAACCTTTGACGCTCATAAATGTTCATAAAGTCCTCATGCAGCACGTATTAGGAGGTTTGTTGAAGGTAAAGCTGACGTGCAGCGAGGGGTTTGTATCTTTAAGAAAACTATGACGGTTTATGTTCATTGAAAAGTAAGAATGATTAATAAATCCATATGAAACAGTCCCTTAAAAGTGACGTCGCATCTTTAGTTTCATGCTTTGCACTCACACTACAAGCGTACCGCGCCAAAGCCCAACCGAACCACGCCTGGGCCCGATTCGGAGCACTCACACTTGTCAAACGAAGCGGGAAACGCGCCTGGGCACGGGACACCCTCACATATGTGTGCTATCTGGCAACCAGCCAGACATATGCATCTGGTTAACAATCAAAGTCTAAATCTCCTTTTATTTCCCAATTCCATCTTTAAAAACTGTAAATAAGCCTGTCTACAAGTTGGCCCTTCACTGGTCCATATCTGATTGCACAGGCCACACATAATTTGAGCTTACAGGACTCAGCTGAACTGGAATTTGTGGATCATTTGCCCCTTGTGTCATTCATTTCTGAAATATTTTGGCTAATTTGATAATGCTTTTATCCTTCGATAATAAATAAAATTTGATTTCTGTTATTGCTGTGGGACAAAGGGCTTATGAAGTGAAACCATGACATGTCTCAGCATCTGGTGTGTGTTCAAAGTGAGTTAGTGCTACCCCTGCACTGGGCTGTGTAGCACTAGTGACAGTGGAGATGTTAACTTCTCTACTGTGAGCTCATAAAAATGTTTCAAGTGTTCTTCTTTAAACTAATTAAACATCAGATTAAATGGTTTCCCTTAAAATTTACCTATTTTTAGTTTGACTTTTCTTGTACAAACGTTTGAAGTTTTCTGGTTTCTTGAAACAGCATAGGGTGGGCTTAACAGTGGTCTACTGGACAATTTAATGGACAGCTCTCTGTCATGAAAGTAGAAACTTCAGTGAGTGTTTATATGCACATTCAAAAACCGCTTAGTTGTTTATTAAATTATACTAAGTAAGCTGACAATGTGACTGTGTGTGGTCATGTAAATGCATTAAACTTTGTAATCATAATCAGTGTAAAGTCATTAATGGTTTAATACTAAACCATAGACACTAGAATATGTTTTCCCATTATCCCAAAATTGTCTTCCATGTGATCACTTAAACCTGCAATTTTCAGTTTTTTGTAAAAGTTACATTTGTTTGTATATGATTATTTTCAGTAGGAGAATTTGGACCAATTCAATTTTACAAGTTTCATTAATTTATACAGTACATCTTCTACATCTTGGATAGTCTGAGAATGAAATTAACAGCTTTCATTTTTGAATGAAGTATGCCTTTAAGAATTAATGCATTTTGTTTAATTCTGCAATATATCAGTGTTGAAAGTTATCAATCAGTCTATTGTGATTGGCATACACCTGCTGTACTTTTAAATCCTCACTGTATCCCTGTGCCCTGCCTACCCTCATATGTTGGGAACAAATCAGATTAGAAATGAGAGAGAGAGAAAGAGAGAGAGAGAGAGAGAGAGAGAGAGAGATGAAACCTCTGACAATCTCACTGTGGAATATTCAGGGTGTTAACTCATCCAGTCTTGGGTGTAAAGTCAACACCTTGGATTTTAAGAAAAGCATTTCAGACATAGACATCATAATACTTCAGGAAACATGGCGCAGAACTGATGAGGTCACTCTTTGTCCCCCAGGATACCGTAAAATATTTATTTCATCTAAAAAACATGAAAAAATTAAACATGGTAGAGATTCGGGGGGCACAATAATCTGGCACAAACTCGAAATCGATAAATACATCAAATTAATTAAAAAAGAAGAAACTCATATCTGGCTCAAAATAGACAATCAGCTCAGTCAAACGAAAAAGGACATATTCTTATGTGCTCTTTACATTCCTCCATCCGAATCTCCATACTATAATGAAAACATCTTTGAGACCATCCAGACTCAAATAATCCACTTCCAGGTCCAGGGAAGTGTGCTGCTTTGTGGAGATCTCAACGCTAGAACAGGGTCCTTAACTGACTGTACCACAGACAGTGGGAATAAGTACAGAGTTTGGACAGAGTTATCAACAAAACAGTGTAAATACCTCTAGGAATAACTCTGATGCCCAAATAAATAAGAACGGAAAGCTCCTACTTGAGCTCTGTCGAAGCCTCGGTCTGTATCTGGTCAATGGCAGGGTGAGAGGAGACTCTCTGGGGAGATACACCTACAGCTCATTTCTCGGTAGCTCAACAGTTGACTACATGATCACCGATTTAGATCTGTTCTCTTTCAGTGCATTCACTGTTAAACCACTAACACCTCTATCAGATCACAGCTAAATTACACTTTATATAAAAAGGAACAAGAATACTAATATATTTTCACAATCCAGTAAATTGTATAACATTATAAATAATTATAGATGGGTACAAGACAGCTCTGAAAAATACAGTAACGCAATTGAAGACCCCCAAATAGGTTTACTTTTGGATGAATTTATGGAAAATAGTTATCCTTCTAATGGAGATGGTGTTAATCTAGCTGTAGAAAACATAAATTACATATTTGATTATTTGGCAACGATATCTAACATTAAAACTACTAAGAAAAATTTTAAACAAAAACAAGAGAATGAAAAATGGTATGACTTTGATTGTAAAACAATAAGGAAAAACTTAAGACAACTAGCAAATCAAAAACACAGACAACCAGAGAATACAGATGTACGTCTTCGGTACTGCGAGGAGCTTAAAAAATATAAAAACACAATCAGAAAAAAGAAAGAAGAGTACATCCAGAAACAGCTCAAAACAATTGAAGAATCGGTGGATTCAAGCAATTTCTGGGACAACTGGAACCTCCTTAATAAAAAGAAACATGAACAGCTAACAATACAAAATGGAGACACCTGGAAAAACCACTTTGAGAAACTGTTTAGTAAAATAAACATGAGTACGGAACAATCGCATATATATAATAAGTTAACCCATACAGAGCAAATATTTGGCAAATACCAAAATCCGTTAGACTACCCAATCACAGAAAAAGAGCTAGCAGATAAAATACAAGTCCCACAAACAAAAAAGGCAAGTGGTCCAGACGGTATCCTTAATGAAATGATTAAAAACATAAATCACAAATTCCAATTGGCTATAACGAAACTGTTCAATTTGGTTCTGAGTGTTGGTCATTTTCCTGACATATGGAATAAAGGATTAATAACGCCCATATTCAAAAGTGGAGACAAATCAGACCCTAACAATTACAGAGGCATCTGTGTGAGCAGTAATCTGGGGAAGCTGTTCTGCAGCATCATCAACACCAGACTCATAGGCTTCCTTACAGAGCACAATGTCCTCAGCAAAAGTCAGATTGGGTTTCTGCCAAATTACAGAACATCAGACCATATCTTCACCCTTCAGACTCTGATTGACAAATACGTCAATCAAAACAAAAACAAAATATTTGCTTGCTTTGTAGATTTTCAGAAAGCGTTTGATTCAATTTGGCATGAAGGTTTGCGGTCTAAACTTCTAGAATCAGGTATTGGCGGTAAAACATACAACATTATAAAAACAATGTATTCCAACAATCAGTGCGCAATTAAAATTGGAAATAAGCGAACGGAATTCTTCACTCAGGGACGGGGTGTGAGACAGGGCTGTCCACTGTCACCGACCCTCTTCAATATTTACATCAATCAATTAGCAATGCTCCTAGAGCAAGCAGATACGCCGGGTCTCACACTATACGACTCCAGTGTGAAGTTCCTGCTGTTTGCAGATGATCTGGTGCTGCTGTCGCCATCAGAAGAGGGTCTACAGCAGCAGCTGGATATCCTGCACAGCTTCTGTCAGACCTGGGCCCTGACCGTTAACCCAAAGAAAACCAAAACCCTAATATTCCAGAAAAAAACCCAGATGTCAGGGAAAGAAATACAACTTCACCCTTGGTATGACAAAAATTGAACCTGCCACAAGCTACACATACCTTGGGTTGAAAATAAGTGCTAATGGAAGACTAAATCTGGCTGTGAATGAACTGAAAGAGAAAGCAAGAAGGGCTTTTTACGCCATTAAAAAATCAACACAAATAGAAATTCCAGTTGGAATCTGGCTCAAAATTTTCCAGTCAGTGATTGAACCTATAGTGCTATACGGGAGTGAAGTGTGGGGTCCTCTCCTCAGTCATGAGTTTGATAAATGGGATAAAAATCCAATTGAAAGCCTACATGCAGAGTTCTGTAGGAGCATCCTCAGGGTACAGAGGAACACGCCCAGCAATGCATGCAGGGCAGAACTAGGCCAGTATCCTCTACTCATGCGCATTGAGAAACGGGCCGTCAAATTTTGGAAACATATAAAAATGAGTGACCCCAACTCTTATCATTTTAAAGCCCTCAAAAACCAAGAAATGGACACTGAAAAAAGCCCCCTGATTCAGATGGTCCTGAAGCTGCAAACACAAACCAACATAGCAAATATGACTAACAGCAGGCAGCATCAGGACACGGACATGCTCATCCACAGAACTAAAGCCAATCAAATGATAAATGCACGAAAAGAAGAGTATCTGATTTACTGGAATGAAGCAGCAGGGAAACAAAGTAAACTTCAATGTTATTTAGACTTAAATAGAGATTATACGACAGCAACATATCTGAGTGCAGTAAAGGACAGTAAATTAAGAGCAACACTGACCAAATACAGGCTGAGTGCTCACAGTCTGACTGTAGAGACGGGCCGATACAGACAGAACTGGCAACCCAGAGAGAGCCGCATCTGCCCACACTGTGCCCAGGCAGAGGTAGAGACGGAGGAACACTTCCTCACCCGCTGCACAAACTATCAGCCCATCAGAGAAACATTCTACCCCAAACTCCAGAGCATTTACCCTCAATTCACTGAGTCAGACAATACAACACAACTGCAATATTTACTAGGGGAAAAAACTGACTGTATCCTTCTAGCGGCACAATACATTAATGCATGTCACAAAAAGAGAGAGGAGACCAATAAAAACATCAGTGATGCGCTTGCAAACACACACACACGCACACACACACACACGCACACACACGCACACGCACACGCACACACACACACATCTAGATTATTATAAATGAATCATTGTAAATATACTGATTATTTTTGTTTTTATTACTGTTTTATTCTAAAATGTTGATCGTTAAATGTACAGTGTATTCTGATCTATTTTTATATATATATATAATATGATATAAATGAATATGATATATTGAATAATATGATATATTGAATAATAATATGATATATTGAATAATAATAATAATATGATATATTATTTATTTAATTATTATATGTATATATATTTTGATTTTTTTTTTTTTTTTTTTTTTACTGCTGCTATTACTGTATTTACTGTTTTTTTTTTTTTTTGTAAATATATATATGTTTTTTTATTTTATTTTTTATGTAAACTTTATAAATGCTTTGGCAATACATTTGTAACATTTGTCATGCCAATAAAGCAATTATTGAATTGAATTGAATTGAATTGAGAGAGAGAGAGAGAGAGAGAGAGAGAGAGAGAGAGAGAGAGAGAGGCCCTTTGAAGTTGTCATGTTTGAAGCAGATGGGGAAAAAAAAGTTCCTAGTCCCTTTTCAATATCCTCTTCCTCAGGCCACAGAGCTCCATTTAACTGGCAAGGGAATTAGCTTATTAGCTGTGGTGACAGGTGATGATGAGGGCCAAGTTTACCGCCCGGCTACCTGTCATCATAGCTCCCATAAAGTCATCCATTCATATAAAAAAAAGTCCAGTCGCTGGCCACCAAAAGACCTAGAAGCTATCAAAGAGGCATTATTTGGGTAAATATGTGAGTAATTTGAGCTATTTGACACCTGTTTGATGCATCCAGGGAGGCTTGGACAAGTATGGTGGACTGAGGGAAACAGTCCAGATGAGAGGCAATGGCTGTTCCAGCTGTAATCTGCACAGCAATCTGCATGCTCTCTCAACACAGATGAACAGGTGCTGTGTGATGTGGCGGCCACGTTAAAGGGAAGAGATCTGAAGCTTTCCCTGCAGTACATCCTCTGGCTCCTCTGGTACTGTACTTCAGCACATCCACACATCTCCCTCAGTGATCTATTGTGGCTGCTGTGGTGCTTATCGTCAATTACATCATTATACACATCACATGGTTGCCACAGTAGAAGCTGACTTTTAAATGGTATTTAAAACTGTATTTGTATATTTAAAAAAAAAAAAAAGTTAAAAGTTAAATTACGTAAGCGTCACCACATTTTTGTTGCCTCGCATGCCCTAATCATTGACAAGGTTTTAATTTTGATTTTGTCCAATTTAAAATCTAAGTTGTGTTAAAAAAATGTAAATAAAATAAAACAAGCTGAGAAGAACTTACAGAGAGTAACCATATATACTTTATATATATTTACACAACTTCGATTTTACATTGAACATTGAAAATATATTGAATCTTGTTTATATTGTGGTACTTTAGTGAAACTGAGTTTGAGTGTTTTGTTCCAAAATGTCCATCCAAAAATTCACCAGACAAAAAACAGTGGGCAACACGTGCCAACTGTATCTTTTTAACATGGAAATAGGAATTTAATGTAGTCTGGGTGACATTTTACTGTTTCATTTAAGTCAATAATGTTTTTAATTTTTTTACAGTCTAAATTTCATCAAAATATTTCACTCTGCATATCTAAGAAAACATTTTATAGTATCATATGGAAAGAGATATGTAAATAATATTCATTAGAATATTAAAATGGTAAGCCTTCTGGCAGCTAGATGAGGTGTGCCATTTGTATGCTATATTTAGAAAACTTGCAGAAATGCTGAAAGAGGCATTTAGTTTAGAAACAAAAAAATATTCTGTGGAGGCACAACTCACAGGAAGGCATTTATCCTGTTTTCCTTCATGGTCATTGAATGCACATTCAGTGATGAGCTGATGACGTCAAAATGCGGGAAGACCGACATTATGGCTAATGAGAAAGGATGTGTGTGTGTGCTTCTAAACTGTAAACGCAGGCTATTCATTTTACCATGCTGACATTTAACATTTCATTGACAAATGGGTTGCTTTCACAGTCTTGAGTCTGCACATTCCAATAAAATAAATCAGGATTGTTTTATATAATGTTTCTTTATATAACTTCTTTATATAAGAAGTTATATAATGTCAGTAAGATACTTCAAACTCCTAGATGCAATTAGGATGAATGGAAAACATTATCCTGTACACTGCTGTGTTGGCATCTTTAATTAACCGTCTTTTAAGGTTTTTGATTATGTCATGTTTGGCAGTGGTAAACAAACATTGTAAACTTGGTTGACAGAAAGAGCATTTCACACTAATCTTAACGTAAGAATCTCTGAAACAACTTAGCGTTTATACTGAAAGAGTTATGTAATTTATATTTTGTCTTGTGAATACAGTCCCAGAATATAATGTGCAATGCATAGTAATCTGGGATAACTGGGAATAATTTCGTGTCACTTACTTGCTGGCTTGCTATAACTAATCATATTTTTTTATGTAAAAGCAGATGCAACATCAGGATGTCAAGTAAATAACAATAAAATAAATGTAAATTGTTTTTACTATACCTCACTTAACCTGCAGCACTCTTCCATATATTCATCCAGACTGTCGCTGGTTGTACTTTTCCTCAGAGGCGATTGCTGAAATTCAGGTCCTGTTGTGCCATTATAATGATCGGCAGAACTCCTTGACATAGTGTCATCGGTCATTGCAGTGTTTGTTATTTCCTCTTGTACTGTTGCGATTTCAGTGGTAGTGTTACAGTTCTCTGTCGTATTCCTCAGGGTTCTATCCTCAGACCTTTCTGAATCTGTTATGATGTCCATTAAATTGTCCTCAGCATTCTCGTCCTCTGTTCTCTCTCCCAGAATGGTATTAGTATCTTGTTTAGTGCATTTACAAGATGTTTGTTCAGTTTCCAAAAAGACTGAACTATCTTCAAGAGGATTGTCAGCAGATAAAGGAGAGTTCAGGTTTCCAGAGTCACATGAAGACTCTCTGCTGTGAACCACAAAGCTTTGCTCTGAACCAGATGGGGTGGATGGGGAAGTTGCTCCACTAGTCATCTCTACCCCAGAGTCTTCAGATTCAAATTTGTACAATCTTGGAAGCCCGGAATCTGCAAAAATCGAACATAGATAGTCTGTTTTGGTTTCAGGCACAGTGGTTTCAGGAGCAACACTGTTTACGGACATCATGTCATCAGCCTGGAGAGGCTCTGTGTTATACTGCTCAGACATTGAAATGGAGATGGTTGAAATGGAATCATCAACATTTAGGAGTTTCTCAGGGAAGTTGTTGAGGAGTTTCATTTTTGTCAGCACAACTTCATTCTCTAAAACAATATCCCCTTTGCCTGCAAAACAAATGGAAAGAGGTTTGAACCATTTCGATTTTTCACAATATAAAATTGTTTTATACAGTCAACAAGTACCACATTTCATGAACACTCCATTGATAGTTCAAAACTAAAAATATGTCCCAGTTCAAAATTTTGAAACAATGAACTGGGATGGGGAAGGACTTAGTGTTCATCAATCATTGTTATGATACATTTTATTGGCTAATTCTAATGTATGTTCTTCTGCATTGAAAGCTGCTGTCAACAAAGATAGGTTTCTTTTGTGTGTAAACATAGGCCTACTTGGCATTAATCTAATTCTGCAGTTTTAAAGCATTGGCATGGGAAGAAAATGCTCATTTGTGTAACAGATATAGTGAAGCAGATTGTTTGTTCAGCTCTAACTATTCATATCATATTAAAAGCATTTATATACAGACATGCTTTCCTGTGCTGAAAGAGGTGAGCTTATCTCACTATAAAGCATTCTTTATCAGCAGTGGTCCACAGAAAAGTCATATATTCCTGTCTTACTCTGAACTTTGATCTGTGCAATAGCTTCATACTATATTCCAGCTCACTCATAGTATTGGAAATCTGATACATTTTTCTTTATCTCACTGTTTCCATATAAGAGTCTGAGCTTGTGTCCTCATTTAAGTGAATTGAGTATTTTTGAATGCACATGTCTGTTGAGTACTTTGGAAGATAAATGAGAAAATAAACAAACAAACAAATAAATTGATATTTAGATTATTTTTTCCCAATTTACAGGAATACAGAATAGAGCCACTAATTCTGGATTTTGCAGTACTTAGATTCTTAATATTATGGAATAGCTGGTGATGTGTTAATAATTGTGTTAGAAGTATATGTGCTAAAATATTATATGAGTTATGTCCCCCACCTTATACAAAGATTAAAAAGATACATGACTGACAAGATCTCTTCATTGAGTGGAAATGAATGGTTAATTAGATGATTCACCGGATGTTCATTCTGAACATATTCAAAAGGAAATGCTTCACTCATTTACATACAGAGGAAACTGAGACATCTAAGCCCTGACCCCTGAAGATTCAGATTATTCACACCAATACAATGTGACTCTAGTAACCATTCACTAAGTTACCATTTAATGACCATTTCAGACCTTAAAAAAGATAACAATAACAACCACTTTAGCCATTCCCAGCTTTCGCTTTGATTGACAGGTTATCATTTTATGATAATAATAATACATCAAAAACATATCCATGTGTTTTCTTATTTTGTTATATATTTTTCCCCAGAGTAGATTGTGCCTGTTAAAACATTGATAGTATTACATTTATTTTTCCCATTCAAAACAGTGCTTGTGTTTTTGTAGTTCTTTCTCATTGACCCATGTGTGTATACCTGGACTCTAGTATAAACCTGTGCAAGATCTACTACAAATACACTTCATTATCTTGTTTTATCAAACTGAATAAGACCATATAAAGCAATAAACAGTAAAAAGACTATGATAATTATGTTCTTTTTGTGATAACTGAGTGTAAATCAACAATTTTCCAGAAAAGTAATGTGTCTGCCCATGATGAAAGCAAATATAATATGTAAAAATCATAAAGGACTGATAAAACACAAGTGGTCTCAACATCCAATCCAAGCATACAGTAATTGCAGTCCTCTATAGGTCTTGAATAATAATTTTGCTAATTTACTTCTGCAGGTCAATTAGACTGACCCATTGGGTCAGTCTTTCCTACACCGATGCTCTCCAGCTGGGACTACAGAACTGCTGATTGTGGGACATTTTTGATGCCCCTCAGTAGGAGCAAGTAGTCAGCATCAAAATCCCCCTTGGTTTTCAATTAACATTGCTCAGACGTGGCCGCTTGTAAAGAGAGATCAAAAAGACCTTACTAGCCCCTGGCAGCCAGGAATGTAAGTAATGCTAAGGTCCTTCATACTGCAGAGTATAATGAATTCAAAATAAAAACAGGACAAATGACATTGTTCACGGGAATCAAACCTCAAGTTTTTTCTGGTCCTTATCACTTTGTAGGCTGCAGATATCTGCAGAGGGTTTGTTTCATGAGAAAAAGATACAATACTATGAAAATATATACACACTATTTTGCATATAATCACACCCAAAAAGAAAACTGGAAAATCCTTATTTGGAAAAAAAAATATATATATATATATATATATATTGTAATTTTTAATTCATAATTATGGCATAAAATAACATGAAAGGTCATAGTTATTCCATTAAACATTTGTCAGAATTATTATTTTTTGGCACAATTATATCTTAACTGCAATTTAATATGTCATTATATATAAAAACAAATTGAAACTGTTGTAATTTCAACACATATTATTTCATAATGTCATTATGTCATAATTCCAACATTTTATCTAAGTGTACCAATTTAATTTTTTGTCTCATATATATGACTTTGCTTGTTTTAATTAAGACTATTTTGTCATAATTCTTTTTATCTTTTTATCTCATAATTTACAGTGTCAACAAAATGATATTTTTTTTTTTTTTATCTAACCCTTTTAACTTTTATGTCTTTATTTTCACTTTTTATGCCATAATGTCATCTTTATATTTCATAAGCATGATTTATTTTACTTCTGTGTTAGAAATTAATCTTCCATAATCTTTAAATGTATCTGTGTGCATATTTTTCTTATTGGCTGAAAATTTTCCCCCTTTTTTAAAGCTGCACTGTTAGTCCCGTTCCACCTCCAGTAGTGTTTTTGTTCTAGACCAGCTGAGAATGTTTTTCACCGTGTACAACTGGCAAGTGCTTCACATTTTTGAGCTGATAAAATACTCCGTTCACATTCAAGAATCCTGGAATCATCTGCTCCAGTGTTTTTTTTACAGCTGTGCGTAGATTAATAAAATCACTGATATATCCCAGATGGACTGGATATAATAGCTCAGCGATGTTTTAAAGGGAAGACTAATAAATATTTAATTTGAAGAATTTCTGGGAGACAAAACCACTCAACACACATTTTGTCAATTATATGTCCTGAAAAGGGAGAGGAAACGTCTGCTTCAATACAACCAAATGCTGCTGCTAATCATTTGTGATGAAGAATGTAAGAATTGTTAAGAGCCATCGATAGAAACATCCACAGGGATGAAATGTGAAGAATTCACAAGCTCAGACGAGAACATGTTTACCCCATCTGGCCTCACCCACTCATGTTTACCACATTTCTGCACTGCTGTGATTGTGAGTTCTGCTGTACAGACACAAAACTGAGAGTAAAAACTCTCAGATTATCAGTATCACCAAATATCAACCATAAACCACACTTGGAAACCAGAGATGGGAAGATGATTCACTTCTGCTGATTGGCTGAATTGACTCAGGTGATAAAAAATAAGGGTGTTCATTGTCCTAAATATTAAATGTATTAACACTATACTTTATTTTGATGTTCTGCTTTAGATATCCTCTAGTCTACACTATACAAAATATGCAACTACATTTTAACAAATTCATTTTTAACTAACTATGGGTCAGATTTCCTGTATTGTCAGTATTTACCAAACTCTTGCAAAGAAGAATAACATGAAAAAGTCTGAACACAGCTAGTTTTTCACATTTTTATTGAATGTCTTTATTGAATATGCATTTGTAGTTTCCCCGTCAGGCAACATTTTATAGCAGGGGAGTATTAAAATGAACCACACAACGTGATTTACTAATGCATGTACTCCATAAAAACAGGTCTTTGCTCCATTATGTAACACCTAAAAAAGCATGTCTTAAATATTGCAAAATATTACACCATGCCTGCCAAAATATTGCACCTTATGAGCATCGGCTCTGCTTATTTGCCACTATGCTCATTTGTGCTTATTATGCTAGTTGATATGTAATTTAGATCATCCACAGAAATGTCCACTCCCATCTGTGCTGTTGTGGGATCATGCAAATTAGTCCTATTTAGTAAATGCAAACTAACTTAGATTTAACAAATTAAAATTTTTCAAAGTTACTTATAAATGATGTTTTGCACCAGGTAGTTACAGGAACTCATTTATAGGAACTAATCATCAAACCCACAGCTAGGGGCAATTATAGGATTTATTGAATGGGGTGCCACACGGAGGACCAACAGCCAGCCAGTAAGACGGTAAAAGTCAACTTTTTATATTTAATACCTATATTTAATAATTAATACCTATAATAATAATTAATATTAAAGGTAATAAATATTACATATTTAATAATCCACATTTTAGCATTTATTGAGTTATTGCAGACCATTTGGGAAAGTGAAACAAAAATAATGTAATATAATAATATCTTATAAAAAGTGGTCCTGTTGCATCGTGGCTGCAGGAGCTTTTAAAATACATTACTGTATTTCAGTATTGTTACAGCCAAAACATAATTTTATGTGTAGCCCTGCAAATTGTGTTGTGCTTTTTTCTCTCTCTCTCCCCGGCTCTCAGGTTAATTAGCTTCCAGCTGCTAATCATTATGAGCCTGCCAGAGTCTGAGTGGTTTGGCTATAAGTACTGCCTTCTGAAGCTACTGAGCTGAGGAACACTTCTCTCCAGCTCTTAAGTGAAAGAAAAAGAAAAAGAAAAAGAAAAAGAAAAAGAAAAAGAAAAAGAAAAAGAAAAAGAAAAAGAAAAAGAAGTTGGTTTTGTGATATTGTTCACTAGTGTTTCTGGTAGTTGGATTAATTCTTAATGCCAAATTAACATTATTCTGCCTCCATTCCCATTACTGTTTATTATTTTAGACTAAAGGGTGAGTGCCTTATTTTATTTTGTATATCTTTTCACCTGTTTATGGTTGAGAGAGGAAGCTCAGGGAAGTTTATGTTGTTGATTTTCATCTTTGATTTTGCATTAGGTAAGCTATTCCTCTAAACTTAGTTAGCTGCTTTCTGTTTGTTGTTGTTTTAGGCTATACTCACTCAGTTTGACATCTAGTTTCTGTTAAAGTTCCTATATTCCTGTTAAATTCATTTATTTATTTATTTTTCCTAAACCTTGTGCTGACTTCACTCTGTGGCTGAGGATTGAAGTGTGTTCTCCACGTTTCTTTTTTCTTTTTTTTAAAGCTCTAATTCAATATTATTTACCAAATTTTAGTCTTCTTTGTTACACCTTTTAAACAAAACTCCTAGGCTTAAAATAAGGTCGTAACAGTATTTGTGTATAAATAAATAGGCCTATAATTTATTACTTCCAACAACCAGAGATATTTCTCCTATTTGAACATTTTGAAATACAGTTCTCTGAAAAAATGGTGTTGAGCATTGTGAAATTGACAGCACTCTAACCCAATGGTGTTCCACAGTAAATGATTGGCAGTGAACCTGACAGTGAGTGTACTGTGTCGCCCTGTGCCATATTCTTGGTTGAATTCACACGATCACTCTGAAGTGACAAAAGTCAGCCAGCATTGACATCAAGTGCTACACTAGAAAGTCTGTTTAGGGAGCATAAAGTCAGCTAATACTCCTTCTTGACATTGTTGTAAAGCTACTTGTAGTAAATAGTTTTTCTAAAGAGGACTGTCAAAATGAAGTGTTATCAATAACCTATAATCAGTGAATGACTGATAAATCATCTTTGATTATGTCAGGTATGATCGATCAGGGGACGGCAAAGCAAGTGTCTTTTTTTTTTTTTTCTCCCAACCAGTGTGTAGATTTATTTTATTTGTTGATCTTCGATGAAATGATCAACCCAATTGGAATTGAGTTTTCAAGTTTTAGATCACATCCTTTAGATTTTAGCAGTTGCACAAAAGGGCAAGATCGGTGGCACTGTAGCACTGAAGGACATTTTGAAAACCTGTTTAGGATCAAGATGAGCGTAAATGGACAGACTGCAAAAAAAAAAAAATTGTGGTCAGAGCCACTTCGTGAACAGGCGTGAATTTATATGATCGATCATCTTGTGTTCAGTGTGAAAACAGTTGAGTGATTGACAATGCTTGATTATATCGCACTCTCTGTGTCAATACATTAAAGCCTAATTGCTTAGTTCATATAATATGGTGAGCTCCGATTTATAGAAAACTGGCCCGATGAGAACAAACAAAGCTATTTTTAGCAAATACTAATTGGTTTTCTCTTGAATGGAAATTGGAGAATGAAGTTTCAGCTAAACATAAGCTATTGACAGTATTGTTTGTGGATGCAGTGGAATAAGTATAGGTGTTTAGGAAAAGTCTTGTCTGCAGACATGGCCATTGTGATTCTGGGTGGAGAGGTCAGAAGCAGGCCAGGGCAGGTCTTCTATTTTTACAGCCAGGGGAATGTCAAAACCCTGTTAGCACTTGGGTGGCAGACTAAATGACCCCAAAAGCATAATAACCAAAAACCTCTTTGCTAGAGTTTGTTTAAGGTCTGGCACTTTTAACATGGCATTGTTTTTTGGATTACAAGTTATGTTTTTATTATGTTCTTTTTTTTTTATATATAAATAAAATTGCTCTATTAAAACACCAAATTATTATGAAAATAATATGGTATTATATTTTATAATGATATACTTTGATGCAAGATAAATTTATTGTTTTTAGACATCTTAAATCAAAATATTTAAAATTACATTTTAGCAAACTTAAGAGACTTAACATCTTTATTTTTAACTTAAGAATTACCTGTATTTTCTTTTAATAATGTCAAAAGCATTGATGTAAAAGTAAAATATAATTAATGTAGTTTCTACTGACAATTTATGTATACATATAAAATAAAAATGTTATTACAAATTTATAATGATGACATTGCAGTCTAATACATTAAAAATGTACTGTAACTTTAAATTAGGCTTAAATATAATAAGCTTCAGTTAAAATTAGGATCAGTTTCATACAGCATATGCTATTCAACACATCAAAATAAATGTTCACCTCAACACATCAAAATACAAGTTAATGCATAATAAAAGATGTACAACATAATGATTTAAATGTAGTTTAAAGTGCTTTTTTTATTATTATTTTTTTTAAGAATCATAGAATACATTTTTTGAGAATCATAAATTAAGAACACTCTCCTTTATTTCATTAATATTATATTATCTACATACCATTTTTTAAAATATACATTTTGCAACAGTTCACCCAAACATGAAAATTTACTCTCTCTCAAGTGGTTCCAATCCTTTGGGTTTCTCATTATGAGAACACAAAAGAAGATATTTTAGAGTTTTAGAGAGCCATTGACATCCATAGTCAGTATGGAAGTCAATGGATACTGGAGTCCAGCATTCTTCTTAATATCTTTTTTTTGTGTGTTTAACAGAAGAGGGAAACTCAAATTGGTTTGAGGGTGGAGGGTGAGTAAAAGATGATAGAAATTAAATCTGGGGGTTAATTCTCCATTGAGGTTTGAAGTGCACTACAAGTGCAAATTAATAAAACAGATTAGCACACTTGTTTTTTTGTTTTTTGTTTTTTTTTACGAGAGGCAACACATAAAATATTTAACAACAATAGCAACACCCTAACCACCCAAATGCAACATTAATGAGTCTACTTTTATGAGCAAACCAATGTTTAAACCAAAAGTTTCTCATTGGGTTTATAAATGAAGGTTACATCAATTGACTTTTTGTCTTTTTTTCTGTCTGAATTGCCCGTTACTGAAGGAGGTGACAAAGGCCAGATGTCAGGTTTGATGAGGTGTGAAATGTACCATATTCCTTTTTTTCTCCTTCTTCCTAATCTAAAGCCAGCAGACCTTTTAGTGCCTCGCACCACTCTGGCGCTCTCATCACAATGCCAGAACGTTTACACTGCACTCTTTCTGAGCTTCACCAAGCCAATGGTTTTGACCCTAAGGAGTCTTTCCAGAAGCACATTATCAATGTGAACCGAACGGCCAGCCTTTCATTATCTAGCACCATTAGGATAAGGCAAGAATGTGCGGGAGCAGTAACATCAGTCAAGCCCTCAGGCAAACTCACCCCATGCTTGTCTCTTCTTCAGTTTCTTTGAAAATACCCATGAAATTGTAGATTAATGAGGAAATTGTTGGGTTTTAGAAAGTAAGGTTTGAATTTGTGAGGTTTTGCACTTGTTGACAACAATCAAGGTAATACAAAATTGAACATTTATGTGAGGTCTTAATGTCATTGTCTAAATTCTAATGTCATCTGTCTTGTCTGTTTTAACAGCCTTTTTCAAAATATCTTCTTTAGTGTTCAACCGAAAAAAAGAAACTCATAAAGGTTTGGAAACACTTGAGGGAGAGTCAACAGTGAGTAAAACTATCCCTTTAATGTCCGTGTCCAAATTCTAATGTCATCTCTCTTCTTGTTTCCTCAGAAAAGCTTTGAGTCTGAATTACCTGTGTGAGTCATGTGCGTCAGTGATTTCACACACTGGCTGATCTTACACATGAAGAATTCAGCATGGTGCAGCTGTGCCTGGTTGCAGTTATGAGTCACGTATAATATAACTCAAGTAGAGAAGAAGAGCCCCACTCATGAAGCTGTCACCACTAAAACATTCACATCTGATATCGCTCTGTTTCTCGTGCTGGTTTTGCTTGAGGTTGAAACACCTGTATGAAGCTCTCAGCCCTTCACTAATTGAGAACCACACTTGCTTGTTGAAATAATTAAGCTTGTATAAAAGATAAACAACCAAATTACTAGGTATTGTACAATTTAGTTCCATTATTGCATGAACATATAGAGAACATAAACAATCTATTGATGTTGATAGTCTATTAAGGACTATTAAAGTTCAGAAATCTAAAACAAGAACTCATTGAACAGTCCCTCAGGTCACATATTACTTACATAAATACTTAAAATACATAAGAGAAAGCACAAATGAAAAGCAAAATCACTACGATGTACAAACAAAGCAAAACAAATACTGTATCTCATTAAAGCTGACGTTTGCTTCGAATTTCTTACTAATTAAACCCAAATCTACCCCTCTGCCACATGTTTTTCCAGTTATCACCAAAGCAACACTAACAACTGTAGTTAAAAACAAAACATAATAAAGTCTGCGGTTTAAGCTTGTGGGTTTTCTATATGAGCTCACTTCATTGAAATGACATCAGCCCGGCTACCTGTGGAACTCATCTAATGAATGTTTTTAAAGACAACCCTAACCATGTTCGACCAAGCAGATAACACATCAGTTCAAATTACAGGTACCTAAACATCCTCCAACACCTCAGCCAGACAAATTACTACCTGTGCTGCCCATCCAGGTGTTGCAAAAGCCAACAGGGTGAAGCAATATGACTTCTTGTATCTAAAACAGAAGATCACGTTTTGAGTCACACCACTTACCTTTTCTCCACGGGGCAAGGATGGCGAACGACTTGTGCCAGCTAAACACCATGCTTGGTTTCCTCTTCTTAAGACTCATTGTGGATGTTTAAATCTTCAGTGGCGTTCAGTGTCAAAAAGGAAAAGTGCTCCTCAATGGCTCATTCAAGCACACCTCATAGCTTTAGTCATAGTGACTGTCCTCCTGAACTGAGAGCTTAAATTGTTGAAGTGCTCCTGAAAGGTGTGCTGTTTGGGATATATCCAGTTTTAAGCATATTGTTTCACACGAGTGTATGTGAGAGAAGGAGACTGGTTGTGAAGGAGTGTGTGTGCTGAGGAGAATGAACTGCCTACAGCAGGACCATCAGCAGCTGGAGGAGGGGTGACGGATCGCCAGATGGAGGGAGGGGAAACACTCCTGAGAAAGCTTTGTATGTGTGTGTAGAGAGAGGAAGAGATAGCGAGAGAAGCTGGAAAACGTATTTTGCAATCATATGCAGGAGAATATAGATTCTTAGAAAGTTTTTCTTGCACCTCTTTGAAGGCAACATAATATAATTCTATAAAACTTGGGTTCAACATCCATCTACATTCACTAAATCTTAAATGGGTTTATGTT
The DNA here is from genome assembly GCA_903798115.1 of Danio jaintianensis. Lineage (NCBI taxonomy): Eukaryota > Metazoa > Chordata > Actinopteri > Cypriniformes > Danionidae > Danio > Danio jaintianensis. Next base: position 250,472 of record CAIGQV010000918.1, read on the forward strand.
TTTTTTGTTGGTTGTTTTTTTTTTATATATAAAAAGGTTTCTGATACACTGAAAAAAGTGAAAATACTGTGTCTTTCATTCAAAGTTTTTATATTGGCTTCAGTGAAATATTATGGTTTTCTGATTATAACTGATTCTGATTGTGTTTTATTCAATTTGCCTTAAAGCAAAAATATGAAATCCCTAGATAAACTTAAAAACACTTTTTGGTTTTCTTTCTTTTTTTAATTTGTGTGAATGTAATTGTTTTTTTTGACCACAATAAATATTTTTTGAATTAGATTAAATTACATAGTATAGCTTGAACCATAGTTAAATTATACTTTGAGGAAAAACTACAAAAATTAGCTGTAACAAAATACAGTCATTTTGTTTTTAAGTTTTAAGTGTAGTAGAAAAATTTAATTATTATAGTAATATTATAGTGTAGAATAAATAATTTACACTCAAAAAATACTTTTGCTGGTTGTTAAAAGTACTTATTTAAAATGAGTTAAAACAACACAATTTTTAACTTGTTTTTAAGACAACCTAATTGTTTTATGTTGAATATATTAAAATTTGTAAAAAATTATTAAATTAACTTAATTGATTTGTGTTGGGACAACATGAAGGAATTGTGTGGAACCCTGCATTTTTTTACAGGAGATAAAAATAAACCTTAAAATAACAAAATAAGTACTGGTAGCTTAGTACTGGTAGTCCAGTTTTCTGACTAATTTATGACCAATCCAGACAACATAAAATTTCAAACTAATAATAGTTGCTGTGTTAAATGTTTCAGCATAAAATACTGTCACTTAAAAAATGTGTAACATTTTTTGTTACAAATTGGGAGTTTACTTTAAAATACATCTTAAATCAATGTGTTTTAACAATGTTTTATTATGAAACTTTCATATAATTTTGCTGGTAAGTCCTTAACTTAAGTGGGTAGAAAATAATTCTAAGGTTTAGTGAATTTCTTATTTAAATTAATAATAAATAATAATACATTAATATTAATAATTTACATTTAAAATTTTCAATCAACATGCAGTCAAGTCACAATAAATATTAAATAATATCAAACATTAGATTGGAACTTAAACAAGTTGACTATATAAATACCCCATTGAACGTATAATAAAAAATAAATAATAATAATTTGCTTACCGGCGTCACGGTGGCGCAGTGGGTAGCACGTTCGCCTCACAGCAAGAAGGTCGCTGGTTCGAGCCTCGGCTGGGTCAGTTGGCATTTTTGTGTGGAGTTTGCATGTTCTCCCCGTGTTCGCGTGGGTTTCCTCCGGGTGCTCCGGTTTCCCCCACAAGTCCAAAAACATGTGGTATAGGTAAATTGGGTAGGCTAAATTGTCCGTAGTGTATGTGTGTGAATGAGTGTGTGTGGATGTTTCCCAGTGATGGGTTGCAGCTGGAAGGGCATCCGCTGCGTAAAACATATGCTGGATAAGTTGGCGGTTCATTCCGCTGTGGCGACCCCGGATTAATAAAGGGACTAAGCCGAAAAGAAAATGAATGAATGAATGAATGAATTTGCTTACCCATTTAGTCAAGATATTGTCTAGTAAACATTTAGTTTGTATTCAGAAAACACTTTTTACATGATACTGTGTTCTCCCTAATAGACATTAATTCATTAATTAGTAATTAAATTCTCTCAAGATGTCATGGTCATTAAAACCTCATATTTTATCATTCAAGTGTACAAATATTTCATTTCACAGAAAAAGATGGAATTCATATGCACCCCCACACTACAGCTTTATGGTCACAATGAAAGGCTCTCTCAGATGCTTCTTAGTTCGGACGTGGGAGGGAAAGCAAGTTAGGAAAGTAACGCAGCGTTAAATGAAGCATCCCATTGTTCTTGGAATAAAAACGATGCATTCATTTGTCACATTAACCTCTTATTTTATCATTTATTACACCTAATTATATCTGTGATGGCAGATAAAGTTAGTTTTTTGCCATTGCTGACATCTGAAACCATTGTTGTTTTCTGTTGTTTTATAAAGAACAGGTGAGGACATTAGTGACAGACACCGTCGAGTGGTTAGGGATCGCTCTAGGCTAGAAGATGAAGCTAAGAATGGGTAATTACCTCAAACAGGCCTGAACAATACTGAGGTCCCCAAATGCAGTCTCATTGTAAACCAAATGAAGAGCATGAAAGCTTCAGGTTCCCTGGATTTGTAATGCCTGTTGAATATGATTACATAGTTGCCATTTAGCTTGCATGAATCCTTTGTTATGCAGTCAACCATCACACAAAATTTGACTGCTCTAAAGGTGTTTTTTTTTTTTTTTAGTTCCTGACCTCACACAAAGTTTCAAAACACCTGTAGCAACAAAACTAAGATAACAACTTGCATGTCTTCTACCATCATCTGATTTTTTAAGTAATCCAACATTTCTGAAGTTGATGACTTATAGTAGCTTCTTAAATAGGTAGATAAGACTTTTCTGGGTCACTATGTTTTTATTATCGCACCTGTGTTTCTTGTATTTTCTTTCTGGGTACATTTACACCAACCGTTTTCAACTAAAAACTGAAAACCTTGAATGTGCTTTGGTCATTTGGAGTTTTGGGTTCCCTAAAAACACAAATGTTTGAAAATGAGACTGTTCTTCTATATGCATTATAGCCCCAGTAAATTCTCAGAAAAGTTCATTTTCATTTTGTTAATTCAGGAGTAATAAGAATTTGACATACTGTATCTAAGCAGGAACTATACTATTAGGAAACATGAAGCTACTCTTCAGTGTTTAGTCAATGAATTGTGTTTTATGTGTATGCTAGTGCCAAGTGATGTGTCTTTAGGCTAGATTTAAACTGACAAAGTGTGTCCACCTCATCTTTTTATTCCTACATTTTTTTCTAACTGGTAAAACAAGCTCATTAACTGGCCCGATTTTGTTAGAATTTATGTTATACCTATGTTTATGTTTGTTCTTCGACATCATTTTAAGTACATCAAGCCCTTTGTGTTTTCCATCGATAGTACTTAACAACTAAAACATAAATGAGAAACTATAGGATAGGCTAAATAGACATCTCTTTTTTGGAACAGTCCCACATTTCAGCTTTATTTTTGTGTCTTGACTTACCATGAAAAATGTTTTGCCCTATATTCCATCTTTACTAAAAATTTCTTCATTACTGAATGTTTGTAGAAGGCTTCTGTCATGCGAAACATATAGTCAAATCAATGTCTGTCATGGTATATTTTGAGGGGGAAAAAATTACTATCCAATGATTAGCCTGCCTAGAGGAGCTCAATGGTTTGTTCCAAATTGGATATATCTTACACTATCTTAATTTGTAACTTTTTGATTTAGTGGCTTATTCATATTTAAATTTTAATCTCGTACTTACATTTTAGTCGTATGTATCCATATGAATTAAATTGTATGAATTCGTACAGAATAGCCACTGTTCTAAAATACGTAAAAGAGTAATGTTTCCTTGTGAGATTAGGTTAGAAATATCGCCCTCCAAAGGGCATTTCAGAGTAAAAACAATCATGGTCACCATACTGAACTGTCGTTCCAAACTGAAGTGTTTAAAACAGAAAGATGAAGGATTTCGAAGGGTACAACTAATTAGACATTTCAAGCCCCCATGATCCTTTGCATAGGGAAGTTGTTTGGTGTCAAACTAATCATTCCATTTGAAAGGACTCATCCCTATGCCTTAAACATTTTTAGGGAATATGGTTGAGTCCATGGAACCCCCTGCAAGTCAGACATGAAAGTGATTTTCTTGTTATTGTGAGGTAAAAGCATGAATGCATATTAAATGCACATTGAAAGAAACAACATAACTTACCAAAGTGTATTACAATAAATCAATGTTTTAAACGTGGAAATTTGTCAATAAAGCAGCATGTAGACACCTTTCTCCCCAGGAAAGTCATTCATTATAAAGCATCTAGGCCAGGGGTGTCCAAACTCGTTCCTGGAGGGCCGGTATCCTGCTGACTTTAGCTTCAACTTGCTTCAGCACACCTGCCAGGACGTTTCTAGTATATGTAGTAATTCAATTTAATTCAATTCATGTTTATTTATATAGCGCTTTTCACAATATAGATTGTGTCAAAGCAGCTTAAAAATAATTCTAGTAAAGTCCAGATTTCAGAGTAGAAGTTCAGTGTAGTTTAGTTCAGTGTGGTTTAAATTTCACTGCTGAAAGTATAAACACTGTAGAGCAAATCCACCGAAGCACAGCTCCACAAGTCTCGATCCGAGCAAGCCAGCGGCGACAGGGCGAGGAAAAAAAAACTTCACCAATTGACGAAGTGAAGGAAAAAAAAAAAGCCTAGAGAGAAACTAGGCTCTGTTGGGCACGACCATTTTTCATCTGGCCAAACTTCCTGTTCAGAGCTCCAGTCTAGGCGCTGGAGGCTGAAGAAGCTGGACGTCCATCGCGGAGAAGCTGCAGGTGTGAGTAGGGCACCTGCGGGCAGTCAGGTTGGCCCGCAGGATCAATGTGGGGACTCATTTGTCACGGTGGTCATTCAGGAATCAGTCTCATGCACTCCATGAGGACCACAGCATCAGCTCGGGATACGACCTGGTCCAGGATTATGGATACCTTGGGATTATCTCTTCACAGGTCTTGGATCGCATCAATAGCGCTGCACAGTCTCTAGGGACCTCGGAATGAGTATCCCCAGGTGGAAATAGAGAATAAAGAAAATAATTAGCGTAGCTGCTGTTCATAGTGTATTTAAACGAGATGCAAAAATGGAGTGTTATAGATGAAAATAGCAGATAAATAAACAAACATAGAAACAAACATGTCAAGCATATGAGAGTTTCCTACAGGTGATGTCAAGCCAGCTCACCTGCTTGGAGCACATTCATGCATCATACCGTTATGCGATGCATTGAGTGTATGCTTTACTAAAAAGATAGGTCTTTAATCTAGTTTTGAACTGAGAGAGTGTGTCTGAGCCTCGGACATTATCAGGAAGGCTATTCCAGAGTTTAGGAGCCATAAATGCGAAGGCTCGACCACCTTTACTCGACTTTGCTATTCTAGGTACTACCAGAAGCCCTGAGTTTTGAGATCTTAAAGAGCGGGTTGGATTGTAGCGAGACAGAAGGTTGGTTAGATAAACAGGAGCTAGATTATTTAAAGCT
>CAIGQV010000918.1:256018-267984 GCA_903798115.1 Danio jaintianensis
CTGGGGTCCAGTTGTGGTTTCTTAATAATAGGCTTAATAACAGCTAGCTTGAAAGGATTTGGAACATGGCCTAAAGATAGAGAAGAGTTGATGAGGTTAAGAAGAGGTTCTCCTATTACAGGTAGCAATTCTTTCAGTAATTTAGTTGGAATTGGGTCTAACATACATGTAGCTGGTTTAGAAGCATTTATAAGTTTATCTAGCTCTTCCTGTTCTATGATTTTGAAGCACTGTAGATTATTTTGATTCAGTGGAATGTTTAATGGATCTGAAGTATAAGGCGGTGCAGAAAGTTTAGAATCTTCTATTTTCTGACTGAAGCCTTCTATTTTATCACTGAAGAAATTCATGAAGTCATCACTACTAATTTGCGGTGGAACATTTTGTTCCAAAGATGACAGATTATTTGTTAATTTAGCAATGGTGTTAAATAAAAATCTAGGATTGTTATGATTATTTTCTATCAGTTTGCGGAGGTGGATTTTAGAGCCCTCCTATAGCTGGACATACTATCTTTGTACGCAATTCTAAAGACCTCTAATTTAGTTTTTTTTCCACTTACGTTCCAGGGCACGGGTTGCTGTTTTGAGAGCGCGAGTATGACTGTTATACCATGGTGTAGTTTTATTCTCTCTAACCTTTTTTAATTTGATGGGTGCCACAGTATTTAGTGTGTTAGTAAAGATAGCATAGATCAGGTAAGTTATTTGTGAATTCATCTTTAGTGGATGGGATGATAGTTCTACCAGGGCGATATATCTGTGCAGATCTGCTAATTTCAGGTAAACACAACTTATATAGTAAGAGGTAGTGGTCTGTTATATCATCACTTTGTGGTATAATGTTTACATCAATGACCTCAATTCCATGAGACAAAATTAGATCTAATGTATGCTTTAAGCGATGGGTTGGACCAACAATGTTTTGCTTTATCCCAAGTGATTGTAGTAAATCTGTAAACACGAGCCCTAATGTATCGTTAGCGTCATCTATGTGGATGTTAAAGTCTCCTGCAATTAGTATTTTATCAGTTTTAACTAGTAAGTCAGAAATAAAATCATAAAACTCTTTTAGAAAATTGACATAGGGTCCTGGGGGTCTATATATGGTGATTAAAGCGAGAGATAACATAGGTTTTTTCATAGTATCCGAAAGCATAACATTAAGCGCCAATACTTCAAAAAAGCTAAACATAAGTCTGTTTCTCTGATTAACATTAAGAATATCACTAAAGATTGATGCAACTCCACCACCATGACCTGTTTGACGAGCTTCATGCTCATATAAGAATCCTGAAGGAGTTGCTTCATTTAAACTAATATAGTCATTTTGTTTCAGTAAGAGCTTGATTAGCCGGTTCAGGTGTGTTTGATTAGGGTTGGAGTTAAACTCTCCAGGACACCAGCCCTCCAGGACCGAGTTTGGACACCACTGATCTAGGCCTTCATCATAGTACAAAAAATAATAATAATTTCTTAAGGAGGCTAATAAAATTGACCTTAAAATATTTTTTATGTAAAAGCTGCTTATATCCCAGTCAAAAAATAAATAAATAAGAATTTCTCCAGAAGGAAAAATGTAATACTGTGGAAATGGAAATACTGGAAATACTGTGAAAATGTCCTTGTTGTGTTAAACATCACTTGGAGAATATATAATTAAAAATTTCACATGTTAAATTTAAAACATCAAGTGTTGTTGGATGACATTTACATGTAGCACGTAACTAATTACTAAATACATTTACAATAATCGTATAATTTTACCTACATTTTACAAGATCTGAAGTATTTCATTAAGTTAAATTGTAATTTTACAATTCAATTCAATTAAATTCATCTTTATTTCTATAGCGCTTTTACAATGTAGATTGTGTCAAAGCAATTTAACATAGAAGATTATAGTAAATTGAAACAGTGTCAGTCCCGTTTTCAGAGTTTAAGTTCAGTTCAGTGTGGTTTAATTTTCACTGCTGAAAGTCCAAACACTGAAGAGCAAATCCATCGATGCACAGCTCCACAAGTCCCGAACCATGCAAGCCAGTGGCGACAGCGGCGAGGAACAAACTTCACCAATTGGCGAAAGTGAAGGAAAAAAACCTCGAGAGAAACCAGGCTCAGTTGGGCATGACCATTTCTCCTATGGACAAACGTCTTGTGTTGAGCTGCATCTAGGCACCGGAGGCTGGAGAACGTTGGACGTCCATCGTGGAGAAGCTGCAGGTGGGAGAGGTCACCGGCTGGTGTACAAGTCAAAACAAAATTAAAATAAGTAAAATTAATAACATATCACCAATAATAATCCATTCCACACACAGGTTTATGATGGGAACGCATCTCTGAAGAGTCACAAGTGAGTTGTTCCCTGTGGACTGTGCACAAACACATCTGGTTGTTTTTTGGAACTACACATAGATAGGATGTACAATGATGAGGAAAAGTTGGCCAAATGTATGCTTTCTTGGGAACCTCCAATGTGATTTTTCCACTGTCTTGTTGGTCTTGGATTCTGTAGATATCCGTCTCTCCAGATTTGAAGTTTTGGGTTTCGAATTGTTATATAACTTTGCCTTTGAAAAGCATTGTAGTGAAACATTTCGTGCTGCTTTGGAGCTTTTGCATAGTTTTGCAAAGACTCACAAGGAGGTAAAAGAGAGGGTTTTTTTTTTTTAATGAGAACTGGAAAAAAAATGAGTGGAATGTTTTGACAGTGATATTATTACATAATCTATTTAAAGACTAAATATGCAGAAGAGTAAGCTTTCCCGAATGAAATATAAAGTGTGAAAAGAAGGACCCTATAGGTGATCAACTCTGAATAATTGAGTTTTGTTTTAATATGAATTATACTAGAAGGTTAATAATAATATTTTCACATTTGCTCTTCATTTCTAGTATACATTTCATTCCTTCATTTGCTAAAGAGGTGGACATATCTGGAAAAATGAGAGGTTAATCAGTTGTTGCAGTGATGTATTGGATATTTTCTTCAGTTGTTGCTTTCATGTCATTCATTCATTCATTTTCTTTTCGGCTTAGTCCCTTTATTAATCAGGGGTCGCCACAGCGGAATGAACCGCCAACTTATTCAGCATATGTTTTATGCAGCGGATGCCCTTCCAGCCGCAACCCAACACTGGGAAACACCTATACACTCTTGCATTCACACACATACATTCATTCATTCATTTTCTTTTCGGCTTAGTCCCTTTATTAATCTGGGGTTGCCACAGCGGAATGAACCGCCAACTTATCCAGCATATGTTTTGCGCAGCGGATGCCATTCCAGCTGCAACCCATCACTGGGAAACACCCATACACTCTCATTCACACACATACACTACGGACAATTTAGCTTACCCAATTCACCTATAACGCATGTCTTTGGACTGTGGGGGAAACCGGAGCACCTGGAGGAAACCCACGCCAACACAGGGAGACCACAAACTTCACACAAAAATGCCAACTGACCAGCCAAGGCTCGAACCAGCGACCTTCTTGCTGTGAGGCGACAGCGCTACCCACTGCACCACCGCGCTGCCCCACTAATGAATTATTGTGCTCTAAAACCAGGCCATTCAGTTTCATTGTCCAACCCTTGTAGATGTGTAATACTTTTTATTTAAAAAATAATTTATATAATATTTGAATAATAATCAGTTATTCACAGTATGCACTGTTACTGTTCATCTGTTAGACAAATCAGTTTTTAGATCAATCTCAGCCTTACATACAAAATGTGTGGTTATGCTTAGTAATTTTGTAAATTGAGTTTAATAAGTGTGAGTTTAAAAGTTTAATAATTTTTCTAATAAATATCTAATGTTTCTCTACATTAACACTGTTTCATTGTCATTTCCACCCTGTCATTTCCATCACCCCCCTGTCATTTCCATTACCACACACATTTTAAAAATATATTTAAAAAGTTCTTATCACACATTAAAAATGTATTCACAATTTATGAGTTCATGCTCTATTTAATATAGAAATTCAATTTATTTATTTTTTAATAAGCTCTTAACCAAATTAATATTAGATTTTAGAGTGTGACAGGTGTACAATTCAGTATTTGGTCTTGAGGGACTGATTTATTTCATTGACAAATGTATACTTATTGTATATATTGTGGAAAGTTTGGTTAAACTAGATACAAAAATGATCTTAGAAAATTTTTAACTGCCATAATTTATTTCATTTTGAAATAAAAGCTGTATATTAAGATGTGGTGGAAATGACATTTGTTCATTTTACGTTGGAAAAGATGTGAAATATTAACAGTTTCTCTTCTTATCTAAGTTTGTCCTCTTACAGATCTTAAAACTAGACAAATTGTTTAAACTTATGAGGCTATGTTACATTACTTTTGAACAAGTATTTTTAACTTAACTTCACAAGGTTAAAAGTGCCTGTAGTTGAGAAATTGCCCAACTACAGAAGAGTCGAGGTTTAAACTAGACAAGCCAATTATCAAACCACTTTGGTCATGTTTGAGTGGTATGCAAATGATCTAATCTGATTCAATGATCTATGCTAAGCTAAGCTAAAAGTGCTCTGCCAGACCCTAAGATCGGATGAATGGATTAAAAACATTGGGAAAACTCAACTGCTTGACTCTGCAGGGATTATAAAATGAGCCTTTTTTTGTCAGTTTTTAACTTACTTGCAGTTAATTGTCGTAATATGTTTTTGTTTTGTGCATTTTTTTTTTTTTTTTTACTAATGTTTGCTAATGTTTCAGGTACAGATGAGACTTGCTAATTAACATGAGGTCATAAATAGTTCTGACAGTTATAAAAGAATATTGTTTGTAGCTTTAGAAATCAGTCCATTAACTGAGATAATTTGAGAGATTTTCTCCAATAATCCTATTGCTTTGAAATGCCATATTTTCATTAAATTGTAATTTTGGCTGTTTTATCTCACAATGTTTGCTAACAATCCTGTAGGCAGAAATGTAGTTCATTCATATCATCTCAGGTCTCTCTCAAAATCATGCACATTGCCTTGTGGGAGCAACAAAGCAGTTTAATACTATATAAGATCATCATTCTCATGAGACTAACATCTCAGGGAGCAAAACAAGCAAAGATGTTTATAAATGACTTGCGAGCTGTATATCTTGGCATATTTAATAAATATAACAGTCCAAGCAGATTCAGAGTAAGTAGAACCATATGTACACCGATATGTTGAATTAATGCTTTGCTGATAGTAAGGGCATATCTGGTTCAGATGTCAAACGTTTTACTCTGTTTGACACACTTACATATTCCACTATCCTTGTTTTTCACGGTTTGGTTTCAGGTGTTCCCTGTGGTATGATGAAAACCAGAAACATGTTCCATAGCAATATTCACACAACCTTCATTCACCAAACCCCAGAGCAGTTTTATATATTCTGTCGCATGGTTTTAAATCATAATTCCCTTGATGAGGTCACAGATTTGTATATTTTCAGCTTGTACAGCTGCACTGAAGCCGGACAGACCCCCCGTCACACCCTAAACACTATTTTCCCAAAACTCCCCAAACATTTTCCCTAATCTCATTTCCTCAAATTGAGAACAGTGCAACAAAGACATCAAATGAAATGTGGGCATCAGTTGAAAGTGTATTTTTCCTACATCTGGTCACATGTCCTTCAACACATTGCAAGAGAGAATGTATTTTTCTTCTTTGGAGATTTGTTTACCAGATTTTTAGTTTTCTTTTTTATTATTTTGTGGGTAGCCATCCTTTTGCATGTGTTTATCAACTGCTCAGATCATTCTAATTACTGTATAAGTGCTTGACATAAAAGAGAAGAGGATGTTGCCAAAACCAAGAATAACCAAATTAGTGATAGTTTACTTCCAGAAAACTTGCCACTTTGAGTGATCAGGAATATAGTTGTTTTAATGTTTTGTTCCTAAGAAAAACATGTGAGATATCAGTATTTCTCAGCCATACCCAATCTGACATGCCTACATTTGGCCTTTCCTCCATTTCAGAGGTGTTGACTTTACTTTAGGCCAGTGTTTACAGGAATTTCGCTGGAACTAGGTCAGGCTGGGGTTCCTCACACTCTGGTATATCTGTGACCTATCTTATTAAATTATTCTTTGTGTTTTCTTAAGTAACAGTGAGCACTTTTAATAAAGGTGACTGCATACCTTTCTGGTGGTGTTTGACTGAATAAAAACATATTATATTTTCAAAAACCTTTGACATGTCATGAACTTCAACATTCCAAGATGCATCACTGTAAAAACTGAAAAACAGACTCCCCCTAAATCGAGAAGTTTTCCTTGAAGCTGAGAAGTATATATATTTATATTATTTTCTTTAAGGTGTCAAAAGATAGTAAATACTGATACTGTAAAGAGCAATGTATAACTAACTAAAAGTATGTGCACATCTGCCAGTGTGCCTGTAAACCTTTACTGTTTTTAACCATTTTTCAAAACTTTCAAAGGTCCAACTCAACTATATCTTTTCTATAACTTCCTAGCCTTAACTTGCAAAACTGCAAAACTGTATTTTTTAGGGGTATCTTTAGGTTCAATCTTAAACATTTTGAATGTTCTTTTTTGGTCTGCATGGGAAATAAAAAAAACAGAACAGAAGAGAACAGGGCAAGCGTGATAATTCATTCATTCATTCATTCATTCATTCCTTCGGCTTAGTCTCTATTTCAGAGGTCGCCACAGCGGAATAAACCGCCAACTATTTCAGCATATGTTTTACGCAGCGGATGCCCTTCCAGCCGCAACCCAGTACTGGGAAACACCCATACACTCTCGCATTCGCACACACATACACACACTTACACTCTACGGCCAATTAAGTTTATTCAATTCACTTATAGCGCATGTCTTTGAAGCACACGGAGGAAACCCATGCGAACACGGACAAGCATGATCATCCTAATTTTTATTAAAATAGTTTTTTAATCCAATTTACAATAGTGCATAACACTATTCTTTAGTCTAAATTTCCATATGAGGAGTTACAAAACTTGTCAACAAATTGTCATGGCTTAATATGGTGGAAAAATGTTCTTACCATTAATGTCTGTTTGTCAAGACATTCATTCTTTATCAGGTAACAAGCTGAGCCTTTTTGGCAGCAGCACAGAAGAGAAAAAATGGGATGACCATCTGTTTTTCCCATCTCTCAATCATAAAACAAAGACAAGAGAAATCAAAATAATCTCTTTTATGAAAATAGCCCTGCTGTCTTTGCACATTTTAAACGATGACACCATTGTCTACACCTGTGTGGTGTTTATTCTCAGGTTTTCCTCAAGCATCCACACGTGTCTCACACATCGTCATTTGATCTCTTAAACAGTGAATAAACCTATATTTATCTTGAACAAGAGGACAATAAAGCAGGTCTTTCAGCAGGATGATTTAGGACAGGAAATCTTCAAGTGTTTGGGACAAAGACTTAGACAAGTTCCCTCATGTGAACGTCTTGATTGTTGCCACAAGATGAAGAACAATGTGGGCAGAGGACAATGAACACTTTACACTCTAGTAGAAAGATGAAGACAGGACGAAATCTTTGATGGGCCGGCAACATCACATCTTTAAACAACAGTCAATGCAATAAGGAAAAAGGTAAAACACAATTAGATGTCTTTAAAACAGAAAAACTTTTTCATCAGGAAATGATCAGTCTGTCCTTTAAAGGGCACCTATCATGCAAAATCAGCTGTTTGGATGGAAATGTGTAGGCATAGTGTGTCCACAGTCATATTGGAGTGATATAAACACAACTTCCTTTTTGAAAAATTTTCTGACACTAAAATATTATCAGTGTATGGGTGTTTCCCAGTACTGGGTTGCGGTTGAAAGGGCATCCGCTGCGTAAAACATATGCCAGAATAGTTGGTGGTTCATTCCGCTGTGGCGACCTCTGATAAATAAGCGACTAAGCCGAAGGAAAATACATGAATGAATAAAATAGTATCCAAATCCGATTTTGAGGCCCACTGCTTTGAGACGTAGCAGTGTGGATTTTCCCCGGGTCACTTTTAAAATATTGATTGACAGAAGCATATTACCATGTTTCAGTATTAATATATACAATCATGTTAACAAGAAAACAGCACAATGGGTCTCTGTTTCATTGTGTTGTTCAAGTTGCTGTCTATCATTTTGTTGTGCTTATCCTGAGAACCGACCCTGGTTATCCATCTCTGAAGCTAAATGTTCGAAGAGTGGGAGGGAAGAAGAAAAAAATTTTTTTTCTTTTAAAGACACAGGCGCTACAATTCTCTCTGACCCAAAATCTGACATTTTTAATCAGGTATAATAAATGATCTGATAGGATGCTTGTTTTTACCTGAAACATCATAGACACATTCTGGAGACACAAAATACTTATTTTATATCTTGTAAAAAGGCTAGAATATTAGCCCTTTAATTAATTAAATGAATAGATTGAATTACTTGCTTAAAAAAGTGTGCCTAATTATTTTGAAATGTGTGAATTAAACACATTTGAACAAGTTTAAAGGGGACCTATTATGCCCCTTTTTTACAAGTGGTAAATATGTCTCTGATGTCCAATATGTATGTGAAGTTTCAACTAAAAATATACCACAAATAATGTTTCATAACTCTTTGAAACTGCTTTGATCCAAATGTGGTTTGGTGAATGTTGCTCTAAATTCAAATGAGATTGTGGTCCCAGGCAGAGGGCAGAGCTACAAACACCTGTGCCTCAGTGAGATCATTAATAATGGGCGGGGCTTTCCCCACTGATGACATGTACAAAGGGAGAATGTCAATCAAAATGTAACTGCAAACTGTTTTTATCAAGTGTGATTATAAACAAAAAGAATGAATAATTGTTTACCATTTGAGGCTGACAATATTCACACAATGTTGCCACACAACTGGGGTTGTGAACTAATTGTACTGTAATATAAATTTGCTAATACATTTTTAATTAATTGAAACAATTAAGGAAAAGTTTCCAAAATATGACGTTAGGTTCTCACATAAAGAGATGGTATACTCAAAAAAAAGAAAAAAAAAGAAAAGAAAATATTCTCACATTTACTCACCCTCAAGTGGTTCCAAACATTTATGAGTGTGTTGAACACAAAATAAGATATTTTAAAGAATACTGGAAACTGGTAGACACTGACATTTGTAAAGGGGAAAAGATATGTGTGGCTACTGGTTTCCAAGTTTTCAAAATATGTTATTCTCTCTTCAACAAAAGGGGAAAAAATGAATCGGTTTGGAAGAAGTGGAGGGTGAGTAAATTCATTTTTGCCTGAACTATACATTTATTATTTTAAAGCATGTTATGTCCATGATAGGTATGATAAAGTTCACTTCTTTTTCAGAAGAGATGTTACATTACAGGTCATATTTACACCAGTGAATAAGGTGGGAAACTATCAGTGAGAAAAGAGTAAAAAAGTGACTTTAAAATCTAAAATAACAGACAGACAGCTGCATCGGAGGAAATGGGTTAATAGGTCATTTCCATATGTTTACAGGCAGCAGCTGTCCGTGATAACCTTCCTGATAACCCGGATGTATCCCCCACTACTCCAACTTTACACGCCCTGCATATGTATGACCACCACATTTCAACCAATAAATGTTATTATCTGAAAAAATTCATAGTTGAAAGTTTCTTCTTACACTCCATTGTTTGGGTAGGGCCCCTCCTGGATATTTCAGTCAATCATTTGCTAAAGTGAACTTAAGTGACATATTACTGTGCTGACCTTAATAACAGGTTCTTTCTGTTTAACCAAAATATGTAAGTAGTATAATGTTTAGTTTGTTCAATTAGCAAACTCAATGTCCAGATAACATTGTATAGTTCCAGTAGTTAATGTTATTTATTGTATTTACTAACATGAACAAACAATAAACAATTAATATGCAATTACTGTATATATTCATCCTTGTTAAACATTAGTTAATGAAAATAAAGTCATTCATTGTTCGTTTTTGTTAACTCCCAGTGAACATTACGGTAATTATAACAAGCACAACTTTGGATTTTAATAATGCATTAGTAAATGTTGAACTATAATAAATGCTTTAATAAACACATTATGGACCATTATCGTAAAGTGTGACCAATTTCAAATACTGAGGTACTGAAATATTAGGTTACTCAGTACTAGGTTTTTATTTTTAAAAAATCTTATCTGTTTTGTGTCAATGTTAATGGGAAAAATGTACAAACAGGTGACTAAAACCCCTACACTCTCAGAAATAAAGGTACACGAGCTGTCACTGGGGTGGTACCTTTTCAAAAGGTACAAATTTGTACCTAAAAGGTCCATATTAATACCTCAAGGGTACATACTAGTACCTAAAAAGTACAAAAGTGTTCCTCTTAAAAAAAAATTGGTACTAATATATACTTTTGAGGTACCAATATGGACCCTTTAAGTACAAATGTGTACCTTTTGAAAAGGTACCACCCCAGTGACAGCTTGCGTACCTTTATTTCTGAGAGTGTATCCTACTGTACCCTAACTGTGTAACTGTTTTTGTTTTTTTGGAGTGCTGAAACAATATTGTTCAATGGTTCACAAAGTCAGAATATGTAACGTAATGTAAATATTTTAACCAATATTTTAGCAGCATTTATTACCCTTCACAAAAATCTAATAAAGAATAATACAAAAAAAGCTTATTGTTACACTTTGATTGCTAAAGGAATGTTAATGTGCATGTTAACAAATATGACCATGTGTTAATTATTTCTTCTTAAAAAAAAAAAAAGATTAAGAATAAAAGTACATTTTTAATTAAAAAGTTAAGATTATTGTTTTTTCATGCTATTATTGTTTTTTTGTGTGTGTGACAATATAGTGGCAAATGTGTCAGCTGAACTTCACTTGTATATTCCTTGAATATAGACCGTGACTTGAAGACAAATACTAAATTGATCAGAAGACACTGGTTTATGGATTTTATTGATAAAATGTCTACTGGACTTTATGATGACCTGAATGAATGCAAATCTTCCCTGAGACATTCTTTTCCATTATTGGATGTGAGGCTATTGGATTTCAAGCATAATTTGGGCAGATTTGGCCTCGGGCTCCTGTGGCATCTACAGCGCTTCATTCTTCAAGATGGATGAAAGGAAGGAAGGCCGAAGAATCACTGAACAGACACGTGACACAGAGCACAATCTCTCCCAAAGGAAAGATAAGACTGCTCTGGGACAGTGCGCAGGAGGGAGTCCTGTCTTTTGACGAAAAGCTGTTTTGTAAATGGATCTGCTCTTATCAAGCGTGAAGAATTTCAGAGCCACCTTTGTTTCACTACTGTTGGCTTATGCTCAGAATCCACTGAGTGTGCACTCAAAATCAAATTAAAAGCCATACAGCATGAGCTGATGTTTTTCAGCAAAGCTTAATTATAGTCACTGATCATGCAACAAAGATTATAGAAGGGATTTTATTCTATTTTTTTGAATAACTAAAATGATTTTGCTCATATGTATTATCTAAATCCACACTTTGCAAAGAACAAAGCTTTTTTTTCTGAATAAACCTGTTAGGGAAAGCAGAGCCAAGAATTAAGCCTACAATAAATACAGATCAGAAGTTTAGACAATTATGTTTGAAACAAATCAGGACTAGAAAGTATATTATGTCGGAGATTTGTATTAGCTATTGCTGAAAACATTATACAGCCAATAGCAGAGTCAGGCTCTCCTAATTTGAACTCAATAGGAACTAAATAAAAGCAACTCTCTGCTGACACCTTGTGATAAACGGAATTTATTACAGAAGAAGAGAGAGAGAGAGAGAGAGAGAGAGAGAGAGAGAGAGAGAGAGAGAGAGAGAGGCACAATAATCTGGCACAAACTCCAAATCGATAAATACATCAAATTAATTAAAAAAGAAGAATCTCATATCTGGCTCAAAATAGACAAGCAGCTCAGTCAAACGAAAAAGGACATATTCTTATGTGCTCTTTACAT
>CAIGQV010000918.1:272984-285821 GCA_903798115.1 Danio jaintianensis
TTTTTTTAATGTAAACTTTATAAATGCTTTGGCAATACATTTGTAACATTTGTCATGCCAATAAAGCAATTATTGAATTTAATTGAATTGAGAGAGAGAGAGAGAGAGAGAGAGAGAGAGAGAGAGAGAGAGAGAGGGAGAGATTCTTCTTTCATTTAACGTTCCTACTATAAATTTTGATTGGATGAGCTAGCTGCGTCTCTTGGCAACCGTTATTATCATATCTTGCGGTTGGTAAAATAATATAGGACATACATGATACTTAAACGTTGCAGTTTTTGACATTGTTGTTTCCGCCGTTACTATCAAGGTTTTGATTTTACCCATGGAATGAACCGGAGCAAACCTGGCTATTTTGTAATATTCAGTTTTATGTTATGAAAATTTTACATAGTAATAACAATGATGTGAGACCTGACAGCAGGTGGCCAAATTCTACACATCTTCTCACTACGAAAAACAGGTTTGAGTTTTTCACTTCCAATTGAGTGGTTCGTTTTCCACCCCACATTTTGTGTAGCAGAAATTCAAATTAGTTATTCAGTTGAAGTCACAATGTTTCTCATGCATCATATTAAGTGCCTAAAGTATAGGCCGAACCAATTGATTCAAAATGGTATTTTCAGTGTTACAAACGCTTTAGTGATAAACAAGATAGTGTGGCATAACCTCATATTGTGAGGGGGGAAATTCTCCACAGAGGTAGTATCATGATGATTCATTTAACACCGAGTGGCCATGTTGTTGCCATTAAAAAAAATATTTAAAAAAAATAAATTCTGACTAAATGCAAAAACGCAGCAAGTTCTGTGAAGGTCAATTGTATTTATGGGTAGGCCTACGGGAAAATATGATTATGTCAGTATATAAACATTATAAAATATACTTTCTCTTCTCAGAGAAATCTTGAATCTTGAAGGGTTAACTGTATAACCACATTTCATTAGCATTTATAAAGTATACATTTAGTTATTTAATTAATGCTTAAAACAATCAACAGTGTCTGCGACGGTGTTTGACCGCGTGCGACGGATAGATGAAAGAAACTATTTTGTAACCCTCCTCATATTGCAATGAATGAACTCTGCTTTCGCGGGAAATATCAACTAAATTGTTTGCATACGTACGGCAGTATGGGGATGGAAAGTAGTAAGTCTTTAACTCTTAGACTTATTCGCAAAGTTATTTTACGACTAAAATCCCTTAGCGATGTTATAAATGAAAAATATATTGTACGAAATCATATTTTTCAATAGTATTGTAAAAAGCGAATCTTTACACGACTACTGTGGGACGTGCACCCCTCCAAATTTGAGCTGTAATGGTGTAGTCCACAGTGGCGCGAAACGTCTTGCAAAGTTTCACGTTACACACGCGAGGTGGTGTATCTACCGGCTGTGCGACTGAAGTAGAGCTGCTTTTAGTAAAGTGGTTGTATAATTCTATATTTTACAAAACCGGGTTACGTTCAAGTACATTAATGCATTAATTTGCATTGCGTTTTGCAGTTACAAAACGGTTCCGCATTTTTGTTGTGTAAGGCTTTGTTGTGTGTTAGCTAATCGGGTCATCAGTGAGACAGTCTTGCTTTACATACTGGACTGCATTGCAAATATTTGGTAAGGTTGGGGAGATTTAAATCAGCACCCAGTTACCCTGATAGCAGCAGAAATGAGTGGGTAAGTGCATTTGCTGTGCATGCAGTATGAGGGGTTTGTTGGCAGAGATGAATGTTACTGATGGTTTAATTTTCATATGTTGCAGCATTGTCAAAGAAGAGTCGCGCAGTATTTCTCCTCACTGCCCCAAACCTAACGAATCTGAAGAGCCCGAAGGCACTACAATTGAGAAGACCCCAATGGGTAGGTAAAACACTGATCACACACGGTAAATCCTTATAAGATGGTGTCAAACATGTCTGTGCTGCATTTAACTTTATCCTACACATTACAGAAAAGAGCAAGCATGAAGAGATGGTCATTACCAAAGAGATGGAGGAAGAAGAAAAGAATTTAGTAGAGGAGGGAGAGAAAAAAGAAAAAGAAATGATAGAAGAGGTAAACCGTTAAACAAATAGTTTATTTAAAAGATACTATTATGGTTGCTATTCCACATTCCCATACTCAAAATAACAACATGATGATAAATATCTTCTGCGTATATTGGTTAAACTGTGAAACCCTCAGGTTTGTTCCACTGTTCAGTATTTTTTAGTATTTAGATTATTCCGTATAGATAAATGTATTAGTTGTTCTGGACACTGATATTCACTTTATCATAAAGGTCTATATTATGCTGCATGTTGTTTTAACAGGCCAGACAATCCAGGGGAAACGATTCTCAAGAAATGCGGTTCAAAAGACTTCAGCACCTTTTGGAGAAAAGCAACATTTATTCAAAGTTTCTGCTCACAAAGATGGAACAGCAGCAGCAAGAGGTATGTATTGTGTTCAGTACACAGGAAAGAGCTGACACACTGGCAGGGGTACCATTTCCGCAAATAAATCTTACTTGAGTGTTTTCAACTGAAATGAATTGTGAACTAGTGAAGCGCCACAGGTGCAGATGTTTGCAATAAAGAGAACTGTGAAGGAGCCAATCAAATGCAACTATTGTCTTAATTAAAGGCCGTTAAGATCAGAATAAAGTCAAAACCCATGGAATCATTTGAGAAACCCACTGCACTAGAGCGCTTACAATTGTCAAGTACTTATAAGCTTATAATAGTCAGAGAGATTCAACATTTCTAATATCAGCTGTGTTATTGGTGTAATAATTGTACATGTATTTATGTATGTTTGTGTTTGGCTAAGAAATTAAACCAACATCATATTTCCAAAAATAGGAAAAACTTAAAAAAGAGAGACTGGAAAAAAAAGCTACTGGTCTGAAGCAAAAGGTAAAGTTCTATCATGGTTTGTCACACGTATTAAAAAGGTAAATAAAAATAGCTAATGATTGAATTTTTATTTCTCCCCCACAGGGCAATGATAAAAAGACTGTAAAAGGTAAGATTCAGAGGACACATTTCAGTATCGGGTGTTTATTATGATTCTGTGTGTATATATGTATGTATATGATGTTTAAAAGGTAGTCAATAATTCTGAGCTATTTCTTACATGTTAAGTTGAGAGAAAGAAGCGTGTAAGGGAAGATTACAAAATTGCAGATGTTATGTCCAAAGAGGTGAGCATTTTTTTTTTTTTTTTTTTTTTTAGCTTGCTTTAAATTGACAAATGTCATTGCTATATTACTAATGTGTATATTTCTATCTTTAAGGAAATTATGTCAAAAGCGAAAAAGCCCAAAATGGAAGAGGTAAAGTGTTTTGCCTTTTTAAACATATGAAATAATATTTTGAATTAAAGTTTTAATTGGATGAGCGTAAATTGTTTAAATACTTTTGAGTGCACATTCTGTATTAATGTCAAGGAGCTTGCACATCTTGCCAGCTGCCTACCAGTTACACTGCATGACTTGGTTAAAGAAATGTTTAATAATGTAATGTTTGCTATATGTTGGTGTCATTGTTCTCAAGTGTTTTTTTTTTTTTTTTTTTCTGAAGGAGGCCCATGCATCAGTAAAACTGGAGGCTGAGGATATAGAGAAGCTAAGTGACACAAACTCAGATATTAAAGGTCGACTGTCTGAGACTTTGCGGGAGAACAGCAAGCAGATGCTGGATCCAGAAAGAACAGTGAATGGCCAACCTGTGCCAGCACAGCAGCCCCAACTCTTTACTGGGGGTGTAATGAGGTGGTACCAGGTGGAAGGCATAGAGTGGCTCAGGGTAAGTGCAAGATGACCTGCAGAGGGCAGTAGAGTTATTTTCCAGTGTCTCCATTAATGGTTGATGTGCACTTTTATTTTATGAATGATTTGCAGGTCTTCAACTCTGCTTCTAGAGACCCACTATCCATAAGATTTTAGCTCCAACCCTAATAAAACACACCTGAAGCAGCTGTACAAGCTTTTGAGGTCAATTTAAAAATAAATGGGTTTACTTTGCATGTTCCCAGGAGCAGGTTTGAAGACCTCCTGCTTCATAATGTTTATTTCTAACCAAACTTCATTTGACTTCTCTCATACTTGAGTCACGATTTTCTTTAAGAGCTTGTCCACTACTCCACTGTCTATTAGATGCTGTGGGAGAATGGCATCAATGGTATCCTTGCTGATGAGATGGGTCTTGGGAAAACCATCCAGTGCATCGCGCATATTGCAATGATGGTTGAGAAAAAGGTCCTTGGGCCCTTCCTAGTTGTGGCTCCTTTGTCCACTCTTCCAAACTGGATTTCAGAATTTAAGCGTTTCACTCCAGAGGTGTGGAACAATAACTGTAGCTTTTCTTATTTAAATGAATGCTTTAATAAATCAACAGCTAACAGTTTTCATTCATTCACTTTTGTTCTTTCTTTAAGGTGTCTGTCCTGCTCTATCATGGACCTCAAAAAGAGAGGTTGGACCTGGTGAAAAAGATCCGTCAGCACCAGGGATACCTCAGAATGTGCCCTGTTGTTGTTACGTCCTTTGAAATAGCCATGAGAGACCGGAAGTTTCTTCAGGTAAACAGATATAGCCTTTTTTTTTTTTGGGTACAGAAAGTAATGTGTTATTAATTAGCGGCTAGTTGCATGGACTACTTGGATTGGTCTTATTAGTCATCTATTTTTTTTAAGGTCTCTTAAATAAAAACAGATTTAATTTTCAGACTTTTATTTTATTTTTTTGGTCAGACGAGGTTTTATTATGTTTGCCTCCTCAGCGTTTCCACTGGAACTATCTGATTGTGGATGAGGGTCACAGGATTAAAAATCTGAACTGTCGTCTGGTGCAAGAACTAAAGATGCTGCCAACTGACAACAAACTGCTCCTGACAGGAACCCCCCTCCAGAACAACCTGTCTGAGCTGTGGTCACTCCTCAACTTCCTCCTTCCCGATGTGTTTGATGACCTGAAGAGGTAAGAACTTAGAAGAAAAATGCAGACTGAATTCAGGATGTTGTTGTCTACCATGCTGATTCTTTTTAGGAATAACACATTTGATTGATTTAAGACTGAGAGTTTTAATACACCAGATTAAACATTTGGTGATTATTTCCCCTCAGTTTTGAATCATGGTTTGACATCAGCACCATCACCTCAGATGCAGAAAATATTGTGGCTAATGAACGAGAGCAGAATATCCTTCACATGCTTCATCAGGTATCTTCACATTAAGAATTTTCTCTTTCTACATAATTTCTTTGAAACCTTATAGTTTACAGCTATAGCATTGAGTATTATGAAATAAACTAATAACAATTTGATAAAAATAGACAAATAACAACTTGAGGTAGTTTACACATCCTCCCCTTGCTCTAAACCTTTTTGAGTTTTGTGAACACTAAATTATTTTGAAGAATGTAAAAATGTTTTAGCAATTGACTTTCATAAAAAATATCCTACTATGGACGTCAGTGGCTACAACTTCCCAACATTCTTCAAAATACCTTTTTTCCCCCAACATAAATTATAAACTTGTAAAGATTTGGAACCACTTAAGAACGTGTAAATTGTCGCTTTTTTTCATAAAATATATTTTTAAGTGTGTGTATATATAATTATGATCCTTGCTTTTAAAATAATGCCATTTATTAATGTTTTCAGATCCTTACGCCCTTCCTTCTGAGAAGATTGAAATCAGACGTCACGCTGGAGGTTCCACCTAAGAAAGAGATTGTTGTGTATGCACCCCTAACCAACAAACAGGAGGCTTTTTACATGGCCATTGTCAACAAGACTATTGCCAAACTGCTGGGTCAGGAGAAGGTGAGTTTCAATAGAAGATTATGATGATGATGATATTGTGGATGCACAATAGAGATTTTGCTGGACATCGATTTACTTTATATGCAATAACAAGTTTATTATTATTTTTTTTATTCGATTCATAATGTCTTTTATAACTACAAGGATGAATCGGTGCCTGCGCAGCTAACACCCAGTGGCCGACCGAAACGCAGGAGCAGGAAGGTGGTGAACTATTCCGAGCCAAACACTGACTCTATGAAAGACCTTGAGAAGTACCTAGAGAAGGTTAAGCAGGAGATGGACAGTCAAGCAAGGTTTGCCTCTCTTGTTTTGTTTTACCTTTGGTAGTGTTTTTTTTATTTTAATTCTGTTACTACTGTATGCTTTTTTTTTAATTCCTTGTTTTTGCCATGAAAAGTCAATTATATGGTAGTTGCTAAAGAAAAGTTTAACTCAACGTTAAACTTCTTGACATGATGGTTACTTTCTGTTTAGCTCTACTCCAGTGGTGAATGTGTTTATGCCGGTGGATGCTCAAGTCAACTTGAAACTGCAGAACATCCTGATGCTGCTGAAGAGATGTTGCAACCATGCGTACCTCATAGAGTATCCTCTGGACCCCACAACTGGAGACTTTAAGGTATCTTGCACAGACTTTTACATCATTTTTTGCAGTGGAACGGTCACATCTACTTTGAAGTGATAACACTGGCAGTAATCTCTTTTCTTACAGATTGATGAACAGTTAGTGGAAGCATCAGGGAAATTTCTTATCCTGGACAGAATGCTTCCTGAACTGAAAAAAAGAGGGCACAAGGTAAAGGTCACAATAGTTGCATTTTAATGATTAACAACTCTATCAGTTAGTGTCAAACTCCATTGGTTGTAAGCCAATCATGTGCACATTTAATTGCCTGTATAAAGATTTTTTTAAAAAGCATCTAAATGATATATTGGATATTTATGATCCACAAAATGCAGCACATTTTGTGTAATAACCACATTTACTATACATTTGTAGGGTTTACATTATTGTTCACATAAAGGTTCGATGTCGCATTCCCTTCTTTTGATCAGCATATTAAAAAGATTTCTAAAGGATGTCATTTGTGATCGATGTCATTTTGCATACTTGCTGATTAAATGTGCTAGTGACTGAGGTTATGTTAATGTTCGCTTTGTTCAATACATGTCACCTTTTGAAATTGTTTTATTATATAACTGCCGATTAGCTATGTATATGTTTGATAGCTGTACTGTCAACTTTTTCTGATTTTGAATGTAATAACGTGCACGTTTTGTAAAGCTGCTTTGGAACAATTATTGTGAACAGTGCTATACAAATGAACTTGATTTGTTTGGTAGCAGCCATATTAATTACATTCACATAAATGTTTTTGAAAATAGGTGCTGATTTTTAGCCAGATGACCTCCATATTGGATATTCTGATGGATTACTGTTATCTCCGGGGTTATGAATACAGCCGACTGGATGGGTCAATGAGTTATGCTGATCGTGATGAGAATGCAAGTAGCATTTTGTTATTTAAAATAAGTTTCCATTACAGCACAGCTGTCAAAGGCAGTTCCTGGAGGGCCGGAGCTCTGCACAGTTTAGTTCCAATCCAAATTAAACAGGCTTGTTTGAAACCTACAGGTAAGTGTGTTGAAGCAGGGATGGAACTAAACTGTGCAGGGCTGTGGTCCTCCAGGAACTGGCTTTGACACCTGTCTTACAGTATAGTTAGTGTGGGTTGTTTTAAGTTTGTCATGTAATTTGTACAAATAAAGGGACTAAGCCGAAGGAAAATGAATGAATGATTTTTTTTTTTTTCCTTTGCAGATGAAGAAGTTTTCTTCTGATCCAGAGGTGTTTCTCTTCCTCCTGAGCACTCGAGCTGGTGGCCTTGGCATCAACCTGACATCTGCTGACACAGTCATCATATTTGACAGTGACTGGGTAATTTAGATATTCGCAAGGACTTCCTTGATTTTTATTTATTTTTTTATTTTTTGTGAGTGGAAAGCCTCATTAACTAGCTTTCTTTTTTTCCTCTTTCATCTTCAGAATCCTCAGGCAGATTTGCAGGCACAGGATCGCTGTCACCGTATTGGGCAAACGAAGCCTGTGGTGGTCTACCGTCTCATTACAGCCAACACCATTGATGAGAAGATCCTGGAGAGAGCTTCTGCCAAGAGGAAGCTAGAAAAGATGGTCATTCACAAAAGTATGCGGCAGTTGCTGAAAACAATAATAATTTTGAAAAGCACAGATGGTTATATAACTAAGCCTTGTATTTACTGGACCCTTTTCAGAAAAACATATTTCAGCGGTTATCAGCCTCAAATTTAAACTTTGTATAGTTGAAAGTATTTTTTGATAAATGTACTTTTTTTTTTTTTTTTTTTCTTCAAACTATACTTTCAACTTTGCAACACATTACAAAAAGCTAGTTAATGCTAATGCAGGGATGTTTCTAATGCAGTCTGACATCAGCCGTTTGAGAAAATGGAAATGAGAAATTATTTGTGGCACTTTCCACACACACACTGCTCATTGAACTATCATGAAACCTGGAAATGTGAGCGGTCCATTTGTTGTTTTTAGATTATTAACTTCATTTTATGACCGTTGACATTTTGCATCCCCATATGTTTGTCTTTTTAGACAAGTTTAAAGGCTCTAAAGCAGAACTCAAACAAAGCAAGAGCTGCGTGGATGTCGATGAGCTTGTAGAGCTACTGAAGTCCAGAGACTATGATGGGTACAGTTATTTATTCATTTATATTTCTGCAGTGTTATAATCCAGAGTATCGCTTTATTCTGCACTGTAAATTGCGTCACTGTACAGACTGTCCTGATGCAACTTTAAATTATTGCAGGGCAGTGAAAGGCACTAAAGGAAAGGTCATCAGCGACAAAGATCTGCAGATCTTGCTGGACCGCAGTGATTTAATGAGTAAGTGTATTGATGTCATTTAAAAAATTAAAATCTGTGTGTATAATCCACTACATAGTGTTTTAATGTTGTAATCTCCCTTTTCAGATCAGGCCAAGAAGCGTGTTAAACAGGAGAAAGATGGGGTGTTTAAAGTTATTGAGGCCAAAGATGACAATGGTGACATCAGTCTGACCTGAAAGCATTAACACTTAAAGCTTGCCTTTAGGCCAAAGTTGAGTTATTACCACTGTCTGAATCCTGAAAGATTAAGACCTTCTCCATTTTACACATGTCAACCACTGCTGCATTTAATCAGTCCATCCTTGGTTTGAATCTTTGTTGTTGTTTTTTTTAGCAGTTTTAATGTTTCTCATGCCAACTTTTTATTTGGGAGGAATTCGCACTAAAACACAACCCTTCTTTGTAAATACTGATGCATATTTCATGTGTAGTTGATTGGATAGAATTCACACATGTAAACTGCTTCTAAGCACCTTGATATTATAGAACAAATGTATTGTTTTATTTTTCATGTTTTCAAAATAAATATTTTTGTATTCTGCTTGTGATAGTTTATTTAAACTTGTCATTTTCTTTGTGTAGTTACTGTAGAATGTTACAGGAATTTATGTCTAACATGTAGAAAAACAAATATCTCCAATTATAGATGATATTTCGATTTACTGGGCAGGTGAAGGCTGGAGGTTTGTTCACTGGTAACCCTTAAGTTGGTAATCCTTTATGGTTAGTTCATTGACATTGATTAGTTCAAAAGGCTTGTAATAATCCCCAGTAGATATTTTTTTTTGTTTTGTTTGAGTATTATGGGTATTTCGTTGAGTGCCCTAGAAAGGGATTTTGTCTTGACAGATGACAAGTGCCTAAAGTCTTTGAAAAAAAAAAAAAAAAAAAAAATCATTTTTGCTGATTTTCCTCTTCTAGTTTTCTTCTTATATCTTGAATCACTGTTGGGGAAAATGAGACATTTTAGAAATAACAGTTACTAAAGTGACACTATTTTCATTTAAATACAGATAAATAGTTTTAGTACTGTATGTGTATACTATGTTTAAATACAAAGAAAAGTAGCCATATACAGAAGTCAGCATTTGAAGTGGATCAAAAAAGTGTTTTCATTTGAAAAAAAGACAAGAATGGGTGTTTAATAGCTTTTCATAAACTTTGATACTTCAAATGTTAACTACTGCATATATGGATAAAGAAATGCTGAATAAATATACACATAACTGAATGTTACTGTGATGTACTGTGTTTGGTCCCCATTATTCCTCATTGCATGTCAGTTCTTTAGAAACCATTCTAATTTGATTTCAGAAATATTCTGCTGCGTATTCGTAAGTAAAAAAAAAACAAACAAATCTTTTGTAAAATTAAGCAGCTTCAGTGTTACTTTGGTTCCATTTAATGTATTCATCATTACCACCACTGCAAACTTTTGAATGAAAGTATTTATCTGGAATGATTAATCTCCCACATTTGAAAATATCCTAGCCCCCTAACCAAAAAACAAAAGATATCTGATAAAATAAGTGATACTAATCAGACTTCATGATAGATTTGAGTTCTGCTGTAACAAATTTGGCATTAAAGTAATTTACTTTTTTTCAGACAATGTGTGAGATGTATACATATTTTAGGAAACAGAAACATACCATCGTCAGTTGGAAAGAACTTGAGTGCGTTTCTTTGATGACTTGTAGTGATGTCAGTGATGGTCATTGGAGGATCAGCTGCATCAATGTGGCCCATTTTCTGTGCAATCCTGTCACTGATCCCAAGGTAATCTTTACGCAGGTCTTCCATCTCTGCTAACAGCACTTCTCTCTCTCGCTCCAGCAAACCAATGGCCTCTTTGAGTCGTTCTCCCTCCTTGGTGCTTGCCATCTCCGACACCATCTTATCTTTATGAATAACCTCCATCGTCTCCGCTAGGACTTGCTTGTCTTTCTTGAGATTGTTGACCATCTCCATCAAAGCCTCGCACTCTCTTCTCAGACCTTCATTTTGCTGCAGGAAGGCTTTTTGCTGCTCCTGCAGTTGAAGTATCTCGACTCTCTGCTTGTTGTGAATCAGTTTGGATTCGTATTTCATAGTCTCCACCTGCTGATGTGTCATGTCTCGTTCAGTTTGGCACTTCTCCAAATCGACGTTCAGATTTCCAATCCTGTCCTGAAACTGTTTAACTTTCTTCTCGTGGTCAGACTCTTTAGAGCGGGTTGACTGAATGAGCTCCTTGTTCTTCTCCTGAGCTTTACGCAAATGATCTCTGAAGTTCGCAGATTCACTTCTCAAGGCTGACACCTCCTCCTCAAGTCTTTGAATAATGCTGATGTTCTTCTTGTGCTCAGCGTCAATCATCTGCAGCGTCTCGTTACACAAAGCAAGATCTTGTCCTGCTACATCTCTTTGCTCCTCTAGAAGTTTCTGCTTGGTTAGCAGCTCCTGAGACATCTGCTGAAGCTTCTTTAAGGATTTCTGACAGGTCTTTTTCTCGTTGAGCTCCTCGTTGAGTTGGTCCTTCAATGCCTTAGCACGTGTTTTGAGGCGTTCATATTTTTCCATCAGTGCCTTCAGCTGCTTCATTGAGCTTTTGTTGTTAGTCTTAGCTTCATCAAGTTCCTTCCTCATATCTTCACAAATGTGGTCAAACCTGGTGGTGAACTCTGTGTTTTTCTGCTCCTCGCATTTCAACTTTTCAGCTAGAAGTTGGGTTTCTTTGTCATTATGCTTTAATATTTCTTTCATATCTTTAAGTTCTCGTTGCTTCACCAACAACATATGGACAACATGTTGATTTTCCAAGTCCTTTTGTTGGAGTTGTTCCTTCACGACTTCAAAGAAGTCAAAATGTTTGTCCTTGAAAGGTGAACTTTTGTCACCTCTGCCTTTTTCTCTGCCCTTTGAGATTTCTTTCAAAATGACTTTAGGTGGGTTTGAGGAGCATTCAACAGACCTTGATGAGTTGGACCTAACCAAGTAACCGAAGGGCAGATGTAAGGATTTAGAGCTATGATCCATCTGAAAATCATATTTTGACCTAAGGATACTCATCGTAGCCTCTTCTTTTTTCATCAGATCTGCTCCTGCTAGAATTCTGTGCAGGGATTCCATTGCCTGCTCATTAAAGTCTTCAGTGACATATCCATTTGAGTTTTGAAGTAAACCCTGGCGGACTTTGAAAAACCTGTTTTCAAGAGTATCCCCTGCAGCACGCTGTGATTTAGCAGATGGGAGCTGTTGTCCTTTCTTCCACTGGCTAAAAAGCTCTTTGTCACGTGACTGCATTTCACTGTTGGTGGCTTCTGGTTGATGGGTGTCCAAATGATCAGGAATTGGTCCGTTTATGTCCTGCTGGGTGTCTTGAATGCCATCAAGTTTACACTTGTGCACAGACTTTCTAGTCCTCTTGACATCTGAGTCCATTTGAGTCAATTTGTTTGTACTGTAAGAAATTCAGGCAAGTCAATTAGCCAAACATTCAGACGATGCTGTTTGAGATTTACTTGAAACAACAGGCACTTTGGAAGAAAGTTTCATTTTATGTTATTTTAACACAGAGCCCTTACCTTACTTGCATTACGTCTCTCCAAACGGACTGCAACAGAAGCCTACTGTGCAACTCAGTCTTCATTGTTTAAAATGTTTTAAAATGTCTGTCACCATAGCAACAGGACTAATGCTGGCAACACTAAGCGCTTGAAAAAGACGTTGTAAAAATGTTTTTTGAACCAAACCAGTTCCGCCTGGTTAGCATCAACCGAACAAAAGCATCCATCATCCCACTGGTGAGACTTACTTCATACTTTATAGCATTTTTCATACTCCAGCATTTTTTTTTAGAAAAAATAATTTACATTTTACTGTTCACAATAAATTGGTAAACACTGATTAATTTAACCAGTTAATGAATTAGACATTGTCAACAAGCAATACACTTATCTAGAATTTGATTTATTAGATTAATAGTTAAACACACACACATATACATGTGTGTATATATATATATATATATATACACACACATATATATATATACACATATATATATATATATATACACATATATACACACACACATATA